>JAJIBD010027603.1:0-137569 GCA_021461705.1 Cryptotis parvus | reverse complement strand
GAAACCCAGCCTACAAGGACCCACCACACAGACCCCGCCCTTCAGAGGAGAGTATTTCAAGCGCAGGGAATGCTTGAGCCTAAGACACAGGTACACCCGGCAGAGCAGAAACCAGCTATCCCCGTTGAACCCCCTGCAATCCATGGACCACGAGAGCAACTTCCGACCCGAGTCCACCATCCCGATGGAGCCTCGGAGGAGCCCAGAGGAACCCCCACACCTTGCTGGCAGCCATTTTCACAATCCACACTCTGCAGCAGGTAAGATCTCCACCCAGCAGACTAATCCAGTCTCCAGCCCCCAGATTAATCCAGTCTCCAGCCTGGCTTGTCAGAAACCCAGCCTACAAGGACCCACCACACAGAGACCCGCCCTTCAGAGGAGAGTATTTCAAGCGCAGGAATGCTTGAGCCTAAGACACAGGTACACCCGGCAGAGCAGAAACCAGCTTTCCCCCTTTGCGCCGCTGCGTGCGGCCAGCAATTTACCTCCAAATTCAACCCACCACTCTGAGAGAGTCCCACAAATTAATGAGAATATAGCGCCCTCATGGCAGAGCCTGGCAAACTGTCCGATGCGTGTTCGATATGCCAAATCCAGTAACAGAAATGTTTATTTTCCTGACCCGAAAGAGCCCTTAATACGGCAGCAGCAAGAAAGGCAAACAAGCAGTGCCAGACAAAATTTCATGGCCATCCTAGGCTGCCAAAACGAAGATGGACTAAAATGCCTGTCTGTACTTTCAATGCACGTACACTGGCATCGGAAGCATATATTGAGGATCTGATGCTGCAAGCAAAAAGATCAAGTACGACATCATTGGTCTGACTGAGACGAGGAGGCGTCAGTTGCATCATGCTGTATTTGACACCAGAGAAGAATTGTTCCTTGGAACATGCGCAAAAAGAGGCATCGGTGGCGTTGGTGTCCTTGTCAACACAAACATGGCTGTAAACATTGATTAATTTGAATGCCTTACAAACCGAATAGGACGATTACAATTGAAGAGATGTGGCCACTGCCAGCAATTTCTATCTTCATTTTCTACGCACCAACATCCACATACAAAGAAGACGAAATTGAGAAATTCTACATGGAATTGGAGGAGTTCTATAAAAAAGATAACACCTTCTACAAGATCATAGTCGGTGATTTTAATGCCAAGATAGGACCAAGAAGATCGGCTGAAGAACTCCACATCGGGACCCATGGCCTAGAATGGAACGAACAGGGTGAGAGACTATCTGAGTTCATCATGTCCACCAAGACCATTCATGGGAACTCACAGTTTCAGAAAGCTGAAGCGAAACGTTGGACATGGGGAATCTCCTGGCGGACAGTTCCACAATGAAAATGACCACATCATCTTCAATCGACGGTTTTGTCTGACCGATGTAGCTGTCGTCCCCAAATTCCAAACAGGATCAGACCACCGTCTCCTTCGTGCAAAATTCTACTTCCCGCAATGGGGAGAAAAGGCTGCAAAGTTTAAGAAGAGAACTCCCAGAACGACCACCAACTGGGAACTCTTTGGCACCATTGCAGCAACATGGGAAGATACCATCACTGGACGACATCGATGAAGAATACAACCGACTGGTTCAGCACCTCCATGATTGTGCGGAAGAATGCCGAGAGAGAGAAAAAACACAAAAGCGACGCCTGTCTTCAGAAACTCTCGAGCTCATTCGCCAACGTGGCAAGGCGCGAGCCTCAGGAGACCAAATGCTAACATCCAAACTTGCTAAACAGTACAGAAAAGCGATAAAAGAAGACCTCAAAGACAGAAGAGCAGAAATACTGGAAGATGCAGCAGAAGCCGGGAAAAGCATTTGCACTGCCCGCCTGTCCTTTGCCAACTATAAGACCAAGATGACTGCCCTCCGACGCCCTGATGGATCTATCACATCTTCCAGAAAGGCAATGGAGAAGATTATCCAGGACTTCTACTCAAATCTCTTTGATAGCCACATCCACCTGCCCACATACCAAATTCCACAGGATGGATATGTCATTCCCAACATTCTCCCTTCTGAAATCCGACATGCCATCTCGGTCAGTAAAGAAGGGAACAGCACCAGGCCCAGACAAAGTCAGACCCGAACACCCGAAGAATCTGCCGTCGGTACTCATCAATACACTAGCTCGGCTCTTCACACGCTACCTGTCCGAATGCAAGGTGCCCTCCCAATGGAAAACCAGCAGGACAGTTCTACTGTTCAAGAAGGGAGACATTCACGACATTGGCAACTATCGCCCCATCTGCCTGTTGTCTGTCATCTACAAGCTGTTTACACGAGTCATCCTGAACAGGATTAGCAGAACACTAGATGAAGGACAACCATGCGAGCAAGCAGGCTTCCGGAAAGGATTCAGCACAATTGACCATATCCACACGGTAACCAAGCTCATTGAGGTTTGTAGGGAGTACAAGATGCCGCTCTGTCTCACGTTCATTGATTTACAGAAAGCCTTTGATTCTGTGGAGACTGAAGCAGTCATTGAAGCCCTAGCCAAACAGGGTGTTCAAACCCAATACATCAAGATCCTTCGTGAGCTGTATTACGGATTCACCACCAGGATCTCACCATTCTACAAAGAAGTGATCATTAATGTGAAAAGAGGGGTTCGACAGGGTGATACCATTTCACCAAAACTCTTCAGCGCCACCCTCGAGAACATCATGCAACAATTAGAATGGGAAGGAATGGGAGTGAAGATAGATGGTCGGCAACTATACCACCTCCCGCTTCGCTGATGACATTGTTCTAATAACACCAAAAATTAGCCAAGCGGCACAAATGCTGGCTGACTTTGACCGAGAATGTGGAAAGGTAGGTCTACAGCTGAATCTAAAAGAAAACTATGTTCATGAAGAATGAACTAGTTCCAGAGGCCCCATTCACTCTCAATGGAACAAACATCTCCGAATGTAGCAGTTATGTGTACCTAGGTCGAGAAATCAACATGATGAAGGGACCTAAAACCTGAGCTGCGCAGGAGGAAGAGAGCGGCATGGAATGCCTTCAAAGGCATCGAAGAAATAGCTAAAAGGACAAAGAACCTCCGTCTCCGGGCACATCTCTTTGATTCCACCATTCTCCCTGCATTAACATATGCCTCAGAGACCTGGGCCCTACGAAAGCAGGATGAGAATGCTATTCGGGTCTCCCAGAGAGGAATCGAAAGAGCTATGCTTGGAATATCACGCCTCACTCAAGTGAGAGGAGGAGTCCGGAGTTCTGACCTCCGTCGCTATTCCAGAATCAGGGATGCTGTCTCGTTTGCCAAGGCATTGAAAATCAGATGGGCTGGACATGTAATGCGATTTGGAGACAGCCGCTGGACTAGAGCCATTACTGACTGGATCCCAAGGGATATCAAAAGATCACGTGGCCGCCCACCTACAAGATGGTCAGACTTCCTTGTAAAGACCCTGAAGGAACGGTTTGAGGCTCTTCATATTCCTGAATCAACCAGATGCCATTGGGCTACATTGGCACGTGATAGGGTCCAATGGAAATGTTACTGGCGCCCGCTCGAGCAAATCGATGAATAACAGGATTCAAGTGATCAAGTGATCAAGTGATCAAGTGATTGTAAATATACTTAATGTATCAATAATACTATGATCCTATTGGTTGAAGCTTCTTTATACAAAGTATAATTACTGTATAAAGGCTGCATCACTTCTTTATTTTCAAAATTTTCAAAATTCATTTATATCTTTTTTGTTTCAGACCATGCCAGCAGTTCTAAGGATTTACTCTTGACTAGTGTTCAAGAATTAATTCATCTCTGGGGACCAAATAGGGTGCCAGGAATTGGACCGGTGTGAGTTGTGTAAGGTAAGTGTCTTATCTCCTATACTATTGTCCCAGGCCCCATGTTTGCTCTTTAATAACATTAGTCTTCCTGGAGGATTATATTTTTTTCTATGATCATGTTAATAACACAGCTATGGAAACTATGACCTTTTCTGATGCCAGATTTTGCCCCTAGACTTTAGAGAGGATTATATAATAATTTGTCTATCATTCTTATGATTTGGTAAAGACACAGACACAGACACAGAATTTATATTTCTTGGTTAACATAAATTCTGAGAATTTAAAAAATTATATTACTCTCAACTTTAGATGAAATAATTAGTAGCTTCCATTATTAAATAGTTACAAAATACCTGAAACTGTAGAGAAGTACCTCCAGTTTTATTATGTATACATTCTGAAGTGTGTTTGGACTAAATCTCCCCTTTCAGAAATAAAAGAAGTCATCAGTGTCCTCCAGCAAATCTACCTGCTTTATAAGGACAGGAAGTGCTCCCAGTTTACATTTGTACCTGCGGATTTTATTGCCACTCCCTTGGAACAATTCAGAACCTTTTCCCTGAGTGGAGCATGGACATGGTAACACCCAATTTGAAAAACATTGATTTATTTCTTAGAAAACATGAAGTATTTTTTTGATATTTTTAATATCACTATTAATAAAAATCTGAAATTCAGCTTGTGTTAGCCTTGCAGTTAGTCATGATGAAACTGAAATACCTGTCTAACTTCAAACCCTAGCTCCATCCACTGGATTATAAAGGGTACAATTATGATGCCATGATTAAAAAGTGAAAATAAATACAAAGAAAGATAGCAATATTCTGAATCCTGTTTATACTGTATGAGTGAAAACCTAACTTCTATCTAAATGACAGATTATGAGGGTTGTTCTTAAAAAAGATAAACCAGAGGTAAATTTGTGATATGGACAAAAAAGCAAGAACAACCAACAACTCTCAGCATGTCTTCATTTTGTCTGAAGGACAGAGTGGGTTCGATACAAGGATATTGCCGGAACATGGGATCAATATTCTGATTTTCTTTAGCTTACTGGCTTCACAGTGCAATTCCACATCTCTTGAATTCCAAATGCCTGCCCAGCACAATCATAAAATGTTTATTTCTCTCATATCTAAAATTCCTCCCTGAAATGCTCTTTAGATCAAGGTTGGCCTTCTGGTCTAAAATCATGAAGACTAAAAAGTCACTATCAATCATCTAGCTATCAGTCTCATATCAGTTTCATTTTTTTTTATAAGTATGCTGCCTTTTGGTAAACTACAGCTGTGAAGTGGGAAACGTAACTGGTGAAGGGATGGATGTTGAAACATATGACTGAAACCCAATCATGAAACCACTTTGTGACTGTGTATCACTGAAATTCAATAAAAATAAACTGACTATCTTTCATAGGAAAATAATATATTTGTTGAAGTTTATTTACTCAGGATTTTCCATGAAATATAGAGTGTTGTGATGGAACCAAAGTGCTGGACAAATATGCAAAGCACAGTCAAAGGGTCACAGAACTGGACAAGAGGCACTCAGATAATCAGGACACAGTACAAGTGAGAGAAGAGGAGAAAAAGAAGTTGGCCATGGGTCCAGAAAGAAAATTAGGGCAAACTCTAGCACATTATCTCTAAGTAGGTGCTCTACTCAGCATCCTATCTGATGTTCACTTCATTTTCATAAAATTCCTATATAATAAGTATTGTCATCCATCCATATTGTCATCTGTCCATAAGGTGCAGAGCTGCTAAACTGACTCTCCCTGAGCACGGCTGATCATGAGGCATCCAGGAGGGAAGGTGGGTGCTAACCCTAGCCCATCATCCCAATAGAGCCTCACAAGAAGCCAGAGGAACCCCAGACACCATCCAGAATCCACATCCGGACTTCGCAGCTCATCAGAGCTCCACCCAAGAAAAAGCCAATCTCAAGCCCTGCTCTTAAGAGCCCCCACCCTACAGCGAAGCCTATTTCAAGCCCAGGTGTGCTTGAATGAGAGACATTGATACACAGCGCAGAGTTGTCCCTGACTTCATCTGATCTTGATGCATCCAGGGAGGGAAGGGGGGGGTTCTATCCCTGGCCCGTCATCCCAATAGAGCCTCACAAGAAGCCAGAGGGACCCCCCACCCCTGCAGCATGAGGGAAGCCATTTTCAATATCTGGACTGCACAGCTTGTCAGAATTCCACCCAAGAGAAATGTTGATCTCTCCCCATTGAGCATGGTTCATTGTAAATGCAAAAAACAGAGCCTACCTGCTACCAAGAGTATCCCACCAGCATGGCAGAGCCTGGCAAGTTACCTGTGTCATATTTGATATGCTAAAACAGTAACAATTATAGACCTCATTCCCATGACCTGGTTTAAGGCTCTCTGTCTCCCTGGAGTGATCAGATGCCCTTGGGTTACACTAACACGTGACAGGGACATATGGAGATGTTACTGGTGCCTGCTTGAACAAATCAATGAACAACGGGAAGACAAGTGACAAGTGATATCCATCTGTAATATAGTAGGAATTTCCATTAATATTAACATGGAACAGGTTACTGCACTAATCCATGATGATTCAGGCATTCAAATCTATTATTTTCTGGAAAGTTTCTCAACTTATTTTAAAGAGCCTGACTCCCTCACAGTAGCAATTCTGAGTACCTTGGATATAAATTTTATGTGGAACTTTAGATCTAATAAATCACATCAATTGTTAGTAAGTAAACTGCCAATTATTTGATTACTATGTTTAGAATGTTTACCATTGGGGTCGGGCATAGAGTTTTGGGGCTGAGGTACTTGCTTTGCAGTCTGTTTAGATCGCTTTAATTTTGGCACAGCATTAGGTCCTGCTGGAATACTGTTGGAAATTATCCTTGAGCATAGAACCAATTATAGGCCCTGAACACTAGTCTGGAATAACCCAAACACATTACCTTCCCTCAACTACGCCCTCCTCCGTACAGAACCCATTGCAGATCTCTGCATCATTTTCATAAAATGTGTGGCAGCAATTAATTAAACTAACTTCTTTTGTTTCTAGTTTTAATGTTTTTTTTTTCTTGTTTTGGAGCCAAAACTGGCAGTGCTCAGGTGCAATTTCTGGCTCTATGTTCAGAAGCTGTCCTTGGCAGTACTCAGGATATTCTATGTGCTGTTGGGTATTCAAGTAGGGTCATAAGCACAAGGTTAGTTTTCATGACACTTAGCTTCTTTTTTTACTCAGTTCATCCATATGAACAGAGTACACTACTTTTCTTCAACAATTTATTGCAAGCTAGCATGATCTGGTTGCCTGCCACATGAGAATCCTCTGTGACTAACTTCATACAAACTCTTTGAAACTTCAGTGTAGATCTAGGGAGAAGTGTAGGCCTATACCTAGGGAGAAATTTCTGGGGTATGTCCATCCTGACACGACCAGGCAACATGGGGCAAGTAACTGAACCTTTATAGGATATAACATTTTCACCTATAGTATCAAAGCAATCACTGTATCACTATCTTCCCATTGTTCATTGATTTGCTCGAGTGGACACTAGTAATATCTCCATTAGTCCTGTCACAAGCAAGTGCAACCCAAGGGCATCTACTTGCTCCAGGGACAGGAGGAGCCCGAAACCATTCTTCAGGTCAAGGAACTGAGGTCCATAATTGTTACTAGTTATTGGCATACCAAGTAAATAAAACACGGGTAGCTTGCCAGGCTTTGCCGTGAGGTGGTATAGTCTCAGTAGAAGGTTCTCATCTTGAGCATTTACTGAAATGCTCAAAATCTATTTGGGGGAAATTGAAAAACTAGCAATTGACAATAGTATCTAAAGTGCTAAGACTAAAACAAATAAAGTGCTCTAATAACTACTAACAGGAACCACTAGAAAGAAGAAAACATTTAAACCAAATTTCTCAAAGATGAAAATCAAGCAGTGTGATAAAAAGCTAGGGCAGAAAGCTAAACAGCTGCTGATTTTTTTTTGTTCTCGACGTATCAAATAATTAATAGCTGATAGCAGGTCATTTCTTCAATCCTTAAATTCGCCAATTCAAAAAAATACTTTTTCTTGACATTTAAGTGTTCAATATCTTAAGATTAAACTGTCAACAACAAAAAAAGTCACTAAGTGGGGCCAGTGAGAAACTCCCGGGCCGGAGTGTACGCTGTGGGAGGAGGCCCAAGTCTGATCCCTCAGACCGTGTGGCACCAGAGAGGCCAGTGAGTACACTCTGTGGGAGGAGGCCCAAGTCTGATCCCTCAAATCGTGTGGCACCAGAGAGGCCAGTGAGCACACTCTGTGGGAGGAGGCCCAAGTCTGATCCCTCAGACCGTGTGGCACCAGAGAGGCCAGTGAGCACACTCTGTGGGAGGAGGCCCAAGTCTGATCCCTCAGACCGTGTGGCACCAGAGAGGCCAGTGAGCACACTCTGTGGGAGGAGGCCCAAGTCTGATCCCTCAGACCGTGTGGCACCAGAGCACCAGGCTCAGTACAGTCCCCTGAGCACCACCAAGCGAAGCCCTCAAAGCAACAAAAACCACTAAACCGCCTACTAACAACCCAGTGGGATTTGGTGGTAATGGAACAGAAATTAGAAGATACCAAATTCTGAAAGACCAGTAATTTTTATTAACATATTAACATTTCATGACACAAGTAACTCTTGCTTAGTATTTTGGGGTACATTAAATATCAAACCCAATATTAATACTTTGCTAAAAGAGGGAAGGTTCAAACTAGAAAGACTAGGCTAAGAGTTCAGTACAACCTGATATAAAATTTGAAACATTTTCTTTATAAATCAAGGTGGTCTGTCAAAATATCCTATATATTAAAATATATATATATACATAAAATCTATTATACAGCTATTTAAAATTTCAGTTATTATTTTCCCAGGGCATTTAAAAGCAGCAACCTAAAACCTCCAGGAGTTGAGTTCTATCTTCAGTAAGCTTAGGTAAATAACCTCTTTTTTTAACATTTTATTATACCACCGTGAGATATACAATTACAACATTGTTCATGCTTGGGGGGTTTCGGTCACACAGTGTTCCAGCATACCGCCCTCCACCAGTGCCCCTCAACCACCACCAATGTCCCCAATTCCCTCCCCCTCCCACATCCTGCCTAAATGGCAGGTTCTTTATCTCCTCTCTCTCTCCCTCTCTCTCCTCCTTCTCCCACACATTGTGAATAACCTCTTGATATATTATTTTAACATGCCTAATCAAAGCAATGCTTCCCTGAAATTGCCTGTCACTATAATCTTTCCTGCTTGCAATATTTTCTATCATTCCAGAGATGACTTAAGAATTAAGTCTTTTGTTGCTGTTACCCTAGTCTTCTTCTCTGGATACTTAAGATATCCTACAATGGTACTCTTATACCTTGCATTATACTATCTGAGATTTTCTTTTGCTGAACATGAAGTCTTTTTTGCAGAACTTTTTAATTTTTTTTTAATTTATTTTTTTAGTTTTTTAAAAATTTTTTCTTTTTTACCACCATGAGTTACAAAACTGCTGATGTTTGGGTTTCAGTCACACAGTGTTCCAGCACTCATCCTTCCACCAGTGCAGATTTCCCACCACCCATGTCCCAGATTTCCATCCCCCGCCCCTGCCTGCCTCTGCCTCTATAGCAGCTCCAAAAAACTTTTTAAATCCAGTTGCTGGTACAAAGTTGTGCAACATTTATATGATGGATGTTATCTGCAGCAAAACAAACTTTGCTCTTTGGGTTTGACCCAAAAAAGTCTAAACATGAATCACATTGAAGTCTATTTGTCATATTATCTGGCAGAAACCTCTCTACATTTTTTTTTCATTAGACAGGTATCTCAAGAAGCTCCCAAAGTACTTGGAGCATGTGGAGTTTAGAAGTGTTGCATAGATCATAAAACAATATAAGCAGTACATTCCCCAGGTAGAGCAGGAAAACATGAAAGTGAAGATTACAGTGGGCTGGAAATGGCAACTTGGTTGACCCCTAAGATGTTAAAATTCTACTCTCTTATAAGTATAATCTCATTCAACTCAATATGTTACCTTTCTGCAATCATATAAAGTTTGTTTCAAGATATATGATACCTCAAGATACAATGTTATGATATATATTCAATAACGCTCTATAATTAAAAATCATCCGGTAGTTTTAAGTAGTATTTATTAAATAATTAAACTGGTTTTGTCTTTTCACAACTAGTTTACTTCAATTTATTCTATTATTTAAAATACATCTGCGCTGGAGGGATGGGGGCTGGAACACTGTATGACCAAAACCCAAATACGAACATCTTATAAACATCTTTGTAATTGTATATCTCACGGTGGTTAAAAATTACGAAGAACTGTTTGATACTTTAATATGTTTAAGAGCATCCTATTTGACTGTAACATAGTAACTATCACTTTAATATTTTACTATCCACAAGAAAGTATGACCTTGAAATATTAAATTTTAGAATTTTATTAATAGTATATTTACTCTTACAGATGTTAATGATGTTTTTATTACTAGAACCATTTTATCAATTAAAAAATACTCTGGGATATAGGAATTATTTTAATTCAGTAAAAGGAAAAAATAGACCTTTTTTAATCACTGTTTTGATAGCAGATTCATTTAGCTTCAAATATATTTTTAACTCCAATGAACTATACAATATTTACAATAAAATTTACAATAATAAATATTTACAATAATTATGTAAAAATTTTACAATATTTACAATAAAATAAAAGTACATATTTACAATAAAACATACAATAAAAATAAAAAACATCTGCAAATAATTTATTTTCCTCATGAGGAATAGAGGTAATAATAACAGTTAGCTCCCAAATTTAGGGAATTTAATACAAAAATATATTACAAGGTATTATTTATATCACCTAGCACATATTGTATACTCAATGTGAACTACTATCCCTCACTCCTTAATTCACCATAATTTCTGGTCATAATTGTCTATAATCCCCAAATATAAATATTTCTTTATTTATAATACTATAAATATTTTATAAGTATTTTGTCTCAAGATATGCTTATTGTGATAGATCCATCAGGACATTGGAGGGCAGTCATCTTGTTCTTATAGTTGGCAAAGAACAGGCAGGCGTTACAAATGCTTATCTTTGCTTCTTCTGTATCTTCCAGTATTTCTCCTCTTCTCTCTTTGAGGTCTTCCTTTATTGCTTCTCTGCATTGCTTTGCAAGCTTTGATGTTAGCATTTGGTCGCCTGAGGCTCGCGCCTTGCCACATTGCTGAATGAGCTTAGAGTTTTTAAAGACAGGCATCCTTTTGTGGTTTTTTTTCTCTCTCGGCATTCTTTGCACAATCAAGGAGGTACTGAACCAGTCTGTTGTATTCTTCATCGATGTCATCAATGATGTCATCTTCCCATGTTGCCACAGTGGTGCCAAAGAGTTCCCAGTTGGTGGTCTTTCTGGGAGTTCTCTTCTTAAACTTTGCAGCCTTCTCCCCCATTGTGTGAAGTAGAATTTTGCATGAAGGAGACAGTGGTACAATCCTGTTTGGAATTTTGGGATGACTGCAATATTGGTCAGGCAAAACCTTGGATTGAAGATAATGTGGTCAGTTTCATTGTGGAACTGTCCACCAGGGGATTTCCATGTCCAATGTTTAGATTCAGCCTTCTGAAACTGAGTTCCCATGAATGGTCCTGGTGGACATGATGAACTCAGATAGTCTCTCACCCTGTTCATTCCATTCTAGGCCATGGGTCCCAATATGGAGTTCTTCAGCCGATCTTCTCAGTCCTATCTTGGCACACCAATGGTAGATCTTCTTTATAAATCTCACCATTCTACAAAGGCGTGGTCATCGATGTCAAAAGAGGGGTTTGGCAGGGTGATACCATTTCACCAAAACTCTTCAGCGCCACCCTCCAGAACATCGTGCAACAATTAGAATGGGAAGGAATGGGAGTGAAGATAGATGGTCGACAACTACACCACCTCCTCTTCGCTGATGACATCGTTCTAATAACACCAAACATTAACCAAGCAGCACAAATGCTGGCTGACTTCGACCGAAAATGTGAAAGATAGGTTTACAGCTGAATCTCAGCAAAACTACGTTCATAAAAAATGAACTAGTTCCAGAAGCCCCATTCACTCTCAATGGAACAAACACCTCTAAATGCAGCAGTTATGTGTACCTAGGTCAAGAAATCAACATGATGAACGGCCTAAAACCTGAGCTGCCCAGACGGAAGAGAGCAGCATGGAATACCTTCAAAACCATGGAAGAAATAGCTAAAAAAGACAAAACCTTCTAGATCCGGGCACATCTCTTCAACTCCACCGTTCTCCTGCATTAACATATGCCTCAGAGATCTGGGCCCTATGATAGTAGGATGAGAATGCTATTCGGTCTCCCAAAGAAGAATCGAAAGAGCTATGCTTGGAATATCACGCCTCACTCAAGTGTGAGAAGGAATCCGGAGTTCTGACCTCTGTCACTGTTCCAGAGTCAGGGACGCTGTCTTATTTGCCAAGGCATTGAAAATCACATGGGCTGGACATGTAATGTGATTTGGAGATGACCGCTGGACTAAAGCCGTTACCGACTGGATCCCACAGGATGTCAAAAGATCACCTACAAGATGGTCAGACTTCTTTGTCAAGACCCTGAACAAACGGTTTAAGGCTCTTTGTATTCCTGAAGCAACCAGATACCATTGGGATACACTGGCACGTGATAGGGTCAAATGGAAATGTTACTGGCACCAGCTCGAGCAAATCAACGAATAACGGGATGTCAAGTGATCAAGTGATATGCTTATTGTAAAAATAAATAAAAATTAAAAAATACATTAAAGCTGTCCGTTTGATATTTGCTCAGTCATTTTATGCTGTTAACTAATTTACTGTCCATTTAAAAGCCTCCAGTTTTTAAAAACACAATATGTAAAAAATAATAATATGAAACCAATACCCATGGACAGTTGAAACAAGAGCCATGAAGATAGGTTATGGTTGGAAGCCTGCTTCAAGTGTTTGGGGAAAGGCAGCTGGGATAGGTAAGTGACCCTATGACAAAGATAGTTGTAAAAGTTCAATCTGGATAAGAACTGAGTGCGGAAAGTAGGCAAGGGAACAAATGCAATGCCTCTCAGTGGTTTTATTGCAAACCATTAAAGCTGTTGTCAGATTGATGCATGAGACTAAACTGTTACAAATATCACATATTAACTGTGAATGGGGAATTACTATTTAAAAGAAGAATCTGGACAGGCCAAAACCTAATCAGAAGCAGTAGAGATTGATCCATGTTCAGAAAAAAGGTAAGCAACATATTTGTAGAGAAGAAATTTCTTCGTATTTAACAAATCATACCTCTTTAATGACTTTTCTGATATGGTAAAATGTTATGGTATCAATTTATATATGCAAAAGTGTTTAGGGGAAGTTTAGTGCCACAATAGAGATATAACTGTCATAAACAGGGAAGAAAAGTAGCTTAAAGCAAGGCATGAAGAAGTTTGGGATGTCAGTGACTTTTCTTTGAAAGCTTTTATTAGAAATTCTAGTAGAGGTAACAGGGTGTTTGACAAAACAAGAAAAAGAAAAAAACTTCAAATAGAAACTTTTATGGGAAATTCAGAATGTCAAACAAGTGCCTGGTATGCAACATGTTGATTCAAAGGAGAATAGCAAGTATAGAACTTTGCTTCCTAAACCATGTCCATGAATCATATTACGTAACTGTATGGGTTTGTCCATGAACCCATATTACATGACTTAACATAATCGTTGTAAAAATAAAGGTATCAGTAAAAGTTTTTTGCATTTGCAATGACCAAAATTTTATTCAAAATAAAAAGTTTAACTTATGTGAGGAATTCCTGGCAAAGCATGCACCATTGCATTTCTTGACCAAAAGGAGTCACTTGATCATTGATCACTTGAATCCCGTATTCATCGATTTGCTCGGCGGGCGCCAGTAACATTTCCATTGGACCCTATCACGGCCAATGTAGCCCAATGGCATCTGGTTGATTCAGGAATATGAAGAGCCTCAAACCGTTCCTTCAGGGTCTTAACAAGGAAGTCTGACCATCTTGTAGGTGGGCGGCCACGTGATCTTTTGACAGCCCGTGGGATCCAGTCGGTAACTGCTCTAGTCCAGCGGTTGTCTCCAAATCGCATTACATGTCCAGCCCATCTGATTTTCGATGCCTTGGCAAACGAGACAGCGCCCTGAGTCACATGAGAAAATTTTAAAAAGTCAAAAAATTTAAAAAACCTCACAAAATGAAAGATTGGATCCCACAACAAGTAGAGCTCCAAACTCTGTTCTTTGTAAACTAACATCTATGGACGTCACTGAAGTGTTGCAGTAGGGAAGTTATTTGGCAATACATATACTTGTAGAAAGATGTCTTTGACTTCATGAGGGAGATATTCAGCATGGAATATATTACGAGGTAAGAGAAGAATGAGAAACAGGACTTCAGAAACTGCAGTTAGGGGCGGAGCGATAGTCCAGCGAGTAGGGCTTTTGCCTTGCATGCGGCCGGCTGGTACCGGCCCGGGTTCGATCCCTGGCATCCCTGGTCCCCGAGCACGGTCAGGAGTAATTCCTAAGTGAAGAGCCAGGAGAAACCCCTGAGCATTGTCAGGTGTGACCCAGAAAAGTGGAAAAAAAAAGAAACTGCAGTTAAAGTCTAGTGAACGATAACAGGTCTAGAATCAGAATGAAAGCAAAAAAGAGATGAAAAGCATATTGACACATGAAAACAAGCTAAGAATGATAGCATTTTGTGATGAATTGTATGTGCAAACAAGCTGAGTGCCAAATAAATATTAAGGATAATGTTTAGTTCTAAGACTTTTTCAATTTCATGGGTAATGATGTCATTCACAAAACAAGATTTTCTGGGTATTGCACATTCCTCTTGAAATGGTTTGTGAATCTGTACTCTGATACTCCAAATCTGAAGCACCACAGTAGACTAAACATATAGTGTGAATATATATATATATACATATATATACTATAAACATATAGTATATATAGTATATATAATATATGAACTATAAAATATAGTGTGAATATATATAATAGAGAAAGTGTATTTTCATGGACTAAAAATGAAACTGACATGCAAAATGAATGAGGCCAATGTTATATAGTGTTATTATCTATTTTATCATGAAACTTTTTGAAAACAGAAACATATTGTCATGAGCTCTGCTTCTATGGCAGAGAAAAGTACTAAATATCTTTTATTTTAGCAGAGTAAAGATCTAGATCCCTGAAAGCAAAGATGATACATTCAGCCCTCAGATACATGCACAATCACACAAAAACAGGCACAGACACACACACACACACACACCAGTACAAATGGAAAAGTGTTAAAATGTTAATGTTTGGTTTCTCTCAAGTGAAATTGAAACTTACCCACTCTCTTATATAGAATATTAAAGACTTCAAATTTTATGAAAACTTTTACTAAAACTAGAAATAAAATGAGTGAAGGATAGGTCCATATAACTACAGTAAACTGAAGTTCGACAAGATGCAAAGGCATGTCAATGGAGTAAAGATGATGTTTTGAAACATAGTGATTTTATAACTAGAGATTCATATACACAATGTTAACCTAAACATGGAAATGTAGTCCTTTACAAAAATTAAATCTGACACTGAATTAACTGAAAAAAAACACCTAGAAACTTCTAGAAGATGACACAGGTTAACTCTTAATGGACATGGACTTGATTATGATATCTTACATGGTACCAAAGATACTACTCATAATGAAGAAGAATCAATATGCTGTACTCTATTTTTAAAGTCTGTGCTGTAAAAGATACTATAAAGAGAATGAAGACACAAGTAAAAGAGTGACAAAAATGCAAAAATCATATTTAATAAAAGATGTATGTATCAATTCTATGAAGAACTCCTAAAATCCCTAAATTAAAAAAATGAACCAGACTAAACGGACATGGCATCAAAGGATATACAGATGGTAAATAAACACGTAAAATATGTTCCAAACTGTTTGTCACCAGGGAAATGTAAATGAAAACAACAAGAATCATATTAGAATAGATAGAATTAGGAGAACTGGCAATGCCAGATACTAGCAAGGATGTGGGGTCACAGGTACTCCCATTTACCAATGGGGATTTTTTAAAAAAAAGTGCAGCCAGTTTGGAAGACACTTTGGCAGCGCCCTAAACTACTAAATAGATTTTAGCAATATGATCCAGGTATAGTACACCTGAGTATTTACTCAAAGAAGTTGAAAACGCCTGTCGACACAAAAACCTGCACATTCGTGTTTATAGCATCTTTATTTATTATTGTCGAAAATTGAAAGCAACTACGACAGTCTGGTAGGTGAGTAGATAAGTAAACTGCAACTAATATTATTTAGCACTTAAAGAAGATGAACATTAAGACACATGGAGGAAACACATGCAAATTACTTAGCGAAGGGAGACTTGACTAGGAAAGAATTTTCTATTCCAACTATAATATCTTGAACAAGACTAAACACTGAGCTAAGCAAAAATCAGTACTATTCAGTGGCTCTAAGGATTGGATCAGGGAAAGATGTGTGCCTCTACCGGGTATGTGCTACTCTGTTTAGATACAGGGAATAAAAGTATAGGTAAATATCTCTGATAAGCACAAATGCAAACATCCTAACCAAAATTTCAGTGAACTGTATCACGCAATACATAGAAAGAATCACACATCATGATCAAATGGGATTTCTTCCAGGAATATACTAGGCAAGGTGTATATATGAAAAGAAAATATCATTATAGATCAGAATCATATTCATGTGCTGGGTTGTTTGCTTGTTTGCTTGTTTTGGATTTCTTTTCGGTGCAAGTTTGGGGATGGGCATGCTGTGAGAGGGGTGTTGTGCTGTCAGTCCTGTCCGTTTATTTGGTTCCTGAGCCAGGATATGAGAAGAAGCAGGGGCTACCCAATTGTACTGGGGTTGGAGGAGGCCATATGATGATGGAAAGCAAATGTACATACAGCATACATACGAAGAGAGTACATACGAACATACTATATCCCTTTGAGCTATAACCTTGACACTGTTTCTTTTTTCTTTATCTTAACAATTCAGTGATCATTAAATCAGAAAATTCACTAATGAGAAGGGGTTAATATCCAGGATATATCAGGGACTGGTAAGAACTTTACAAGAAGAAAGCAGACAACCCCATCAGAAAATGGGGAGAAGAAATGAAGCTATATATTCAAAACAGGGAAGTGATAGCATGATATCACGATGTGTGATTCTGAATTTGGCCCCAGAGATAGTCTTGAAAAACACCAAGGACTTTAATAGTTTCTTTTGACTATATCAGGGACAGTGTCTCTCTCTCCTCCTCTCTCTCTCTAACACACAGAAACTTTGACAAGGAAGAAATTTAAATGGACAAAAGGCAGTGAAAAAAATATCATCACGAATCATCAGGGAGATGCAAATTGAAACAATGAGATATTGCACATCACAAAGACTGGCACACATGCAAAAGAACAAAAACAACCAGTGCTGGCACGGATGAGGGGAGAAAGGGACCCCATCCATTTTTGGTGGGAATGTTGACTGGTACAACCTTTTGAAAAACAATATGGACATTCCTCCAAAAACTAGAAATTGAGCACCCGTTCAACCCAGCCATACCACACCTGGGAATATACTCTGGGAAGCCAAAAACACACAGTGGGAAAAAATGCTGTGGGTAAAGATAATTGAATAGCCCTGTTTTCAAATATCCACACTTTTATTTTCATAGCAGCATTATTCACAATAACCAGAATCTGGAAATGACCAGAGTTTCCGAGAACTGATGACTGGATAAAGGAACTTTGGTACATCTACACAATGGGATACTATGCATGTTAGGAAAAATGAAGTTCTGAAATTTGCCTATACATAAATGGAGATGGAGAGGATCATGTTGAGTGAAATTAGCCAGAAGGAAAAAGACTGATATAGAATGACTGCATTTATTTGCAGCATGATATATGTATATATATACAATATATAGTATGATTCCAATATCCAAGGTCAAGCAAAGCATGGATCTTGAGGTCTTGTCAAAGGTGGAATCTACCACAAACGTTTGGGAATCAGAGGGTTAGGTAAGAAGGGAATAGTGTGCTAATAATTGTCAAAAGTGATAATACCAGCCTAGAACTAAGCATTGAATACAGGCAAAAAGATACGCATGATGCACATGATAACCTCTAAATGTATGCATTGTAATCCACAGTGTGTAAGAGAAGGAAGAGAGAGAGAGAAAGAAAGAAAAGAGATAAATAACCTGACATAGAGGCAGGCTAGGAGAAGAGGGAGGGAATTGGGGACATGGTGGTGGGAAATGGGCACTGGTGGGGGATGGGTGCTGGAACACTGTAAGACTGAAACCCAAACATGAACTTCTATGTAATTGTATATCTCAAGGTGGTATAACAATGAGTATTTAATTTAATTTAATGGTATTTAATTTCTTAATAAAATATATTAAGAAATGCCTTGGTAGCAAAAAAAAGTAATAATAAGTGGGTGTGGCTTAATCATAATGGGAATACTATTTAAATAAGTATTCTGGAAAATGAGAAATTGAGGGTGGAGAGTAGAATTAGCTTTGAGCTAATGATTTTAAAAAGTAATATTGTCTCTAAATTAAGGTAAAGCACTAAAATGATTTTAGAAAACGACTACTAAGAAATACTCTGATTAAATAGGGCATGTCTAAAAGAAAAAAATGAATAGGATTTACTTATCATCAAGGCAGGAAAGTACATAGTATTTGGGCAAGATATGACATGTTCCTTTTGGGCCAAGACCTAGATAGACTTATCCCTTGGTTTCTGACTAGTTAGGACTAAGCATTAGCTGATACAATGAAGCAGGGCATCTGCTGGCTATAGTTGTAACTTGAACCATCAAAATATGTTGTTTTTCTCATTCACAGAATGTTCCCCAAATCACCAATTGCATTACTTCTGAGATAGTTTCTGAGTGAAAAGTGGCATGTTATGTTGTCCATCATTCTTCTGAGGAGCCTATACATTCAAAACTGGGAAGCAACTAAGTGATAGAATGATATCATGGTGTGGGGTTCTGAATTTGGCCCCAGAGGTAGTCTTTGAAAGACACCAAGGGCCTTAATAGTTTCATTGACTCTATCCAGGGCACACACTTTCTCTCTCTCTCTCTCTCTCTCTCTCTCTCTCTCTCTCTCTCTCTCTCTCATACACACACACATACACACACACACACACACCCCTCACTTTGTCTTGGTTTTCTGGAGAATGCTTTTCATACCTTCTCCCATGTCTCCCATTGAATCTCAAAGCAGATTCTTGTGCTCTGGGCTCTGTTTTCTCCTGTACTGGTTCCCCATCATATAACAATAATAACTGTCTAGATTTTCATTTTCTTTGGTTCTTAGTTGATGACTATTAGACTCAAATGTCCAAATGCTTTATACTGAGACACAAATGACTGATGATTGCTCAGGTAGGAGTTATTAATGTCCTCTTATGAAATCAAAGGTCTAGTTGCCTGTCAGACAAAGGCCAATACTCAATAGACAAGGACTTTTGTGAGAAGAAACAGGTAAATTCAGGCCCTGGCAAACTAAAAGGATAGTGGACTTGTCCCAAAGGATCTTACATTCAGGCAATTGACTGGTACTTATTGGATGAATTAAGAAAATTTGGAAAAGTGTAATGGGCAAAGGGGCATAAGGTGTGCAGTAATCCTATTGGTGAAAATTGATGTATTACATCATATATGCTAAGCTGTTCATTGTAAACCGAGACAGCTGTGCAATCTGGCCTTTAGTGATTTATGTGACATCATCAGGGTTATTTTTTCCTCATTGGATTCTAGGCCAACAATAGTTATTAAATTTTGTTTAATTTTATTCATAGTGGTTTCTCATTTTCAATATTATCAATGAATACAATGGGCAACACCACAGACCATAATGTTTGTTTACCTCCATTGTTTCAGCCCCAGGTTCCAACCCACTCATCCCAGTCTGCTTCAATACCCTCTCCTGCTACTTCCCACCACTGTATGCTAAGGTAAGTTTTGTAGACCAGTTTTTAGGTTCTGGGCTTTTGGCTTTATTTCCTCTAGTGTTTTTTTTCTACTATGCTTCTTTATATCCCACATATGAGAAATCATTCTCTGTCTTTCTCCTAGATGACTTCACACATTGTGATTCCATCAACCAGTTCCATTAATGTAAAGTCAACTTGCATGGTTTTGACCCAAAATTCTGTGGATTACAAGATATAAGTTCTGTCTCATTCTCACTTACAGTACAAGGTTCAAGAATTGTTTGAGAAAGACTTGGACAGTCTTGCTTGGAAAAAGAAAATACTTAAATTTCCTGCTAGTTTTAATAGCTTAGAGTACTCAGGGTTGGGAAGAATGGGCTACATCGCTCCATGCCTCGAGCAAGTTGTAGTCTAGAAATAAGACAAATCAGAATAAAGAAACACAGGACAATAGATGCTACAAGAGATTTTTTTATGGCAAAGAAAAAGATAACTAAAGAAGTAGCTAATTTTTTTATCCTATCATCTGGGAACTTGTCCTACTAATGACACCATCCTTTATCTTTTTTCTCTGCTGTCTTTTACTTCTTATCCTACAACTCAAATCTCTTTTACAAAAAAATAAAGGATATCAAAGGAAACAACACTACATTCATTTAACTCTGAAAATTCTAAATTTCTCTGTCCTTTTCTAGATTTTTTATCCAAAATATTTTGTTGTACATTGAAATTGTCTGGGGATCTTTCAACAATTTTAATATTCATATTAATATATTTTCCTAATCTGCAGAGAGTGATTTTATTCATCTACAAAATGGTCATAAAGGTTTTCTAAATCTCCCTCAAATGAGTTCTAATAATTGAGAATAATATATCTAACACTCTTCTATACATCAGAGAATACTGCGTCATCTAACTTATATATAATGCTGTTCATATTAGATCATAAATGGTAGCCATTTTCATTGTATTAATCAATAATCATTGGTTTGCTTTTGTACAGGGATGTCACGATCTAGCTAGAGAAAATTGCTCAATAGATTTGCTTGACTGAGGTTGAAATGACTCAGTAATAACTGGCCCTTTGAAAATTTTTTCATTTTCTAGTGTTAGGCGCTAAAAGACAAGATTATTGGTCCTCAGTGTGTCCATCTTGAAAATGGGTAAAAATATCACTGTGTCTGAAATACTGGGTTCTTAAAGGACTTAGTCAACCTTTGTGAAGTGTTCTGCAAATAACAAAATAAATGTCCACAATCCCAAGGAATATGATCTGTAATCTGTGGAGACTTTCCTGCCACTCCTTTTAGTGTAGCCTGCGATGTGGAGCCACACTTTTCTCAGCCTTAGAGCACAGAACACAGCTAAACTCAGTAGCCTCCACTAAGCCCCTGGAAAATGAATGAACTAGTTGCTGTTCCAAAATCTCGGTGTCCTTTGCTCTTTATGTATGGGGTACATGCTGATCCCCTCACCATTCTAAGATGTTAATGACGTCTCCCCTGGGGAAAGGAATTCTTGTAGTTGTGGAATGCGAGTAAACAAAGAACTCGATCCTTAAGCATAAAAACTGGATGATTTTTTTTTTTTGATAACTGAACTTTCACTTCTTTTCCTGGAGCACGTCCTGGTGGATGTTTTCATGTCCTCTTTCACTAGTATTTAATGTCTCATCACCTTTGGTTGCGCTCAAAGGTCTTCATAAGGACACTGAAATAAAAGAGATAGTTTCTGGCATCTGCGCATAGCGAAGCAAGAGATTATTACAAATGAGAAAATAGAGCAGGGGTCTGCTTCCTTTCTTTTGGCAAAAACCTGCTATAGAAACTAATGTAGATGAGGGGCACTGAGCCATATATAAGTGAGTAATTATCTACTGTTATAGGCCTTATTATCTCTCCAAATGTTTGCTAAAATTCTGTTGGGCAACCATCTGGACCTAGAGATTTACCCGTGGATAGAGAGTAGATTGTTATTTTAACTTGAGATGGGAAAATTTCTTTCTCTAATTCTTTTCTGTCATCTTCTGTTCAATAATTTAACTGAATGTCTCTTAGATAGCAGTCTGTGAATCCTCAGAGTAAGTGGATTCTGTGTGATATACTCGTGTAAAATATTCTTTGAAAGTTTTTTTTTCCCTTTTTCCTCACCAGAGAATCCAAGGACAGTTTGCCATCTGTTGTAAGAATTTCATTAATGCACCTATTTTCTCTTCCTTTTGCAAGAGTGGTCAGTCCAAATAATTTGTAGCCTCCTCCTGTTTCGCAGGATTGGCTGCCCAGAAGCCTCGACCCGCCATGGCTAAGTCCCCGCTCTCTCATTATACTTTCTCTCAGGTGGCTTTGTTAGCGCAGAACAACAAAGCCTGTGTCCCAAAGCCTGGCTGGGTATCAATAATTTAACAACATGTCATAGACAACAGTGAACCATGCTGCTAGGGTTGAAATATTCCTAGAGCTCCCCATCTATTATGCTCTGCTTCCTCAGTACACAGTGAACGGAGTACAGGTTGGGCCAGCGTTTTCCCAACTCTGAAACTTACAAGATAATATAATGGCACAGGGAGGGGTTATTTGCATTACAAAAGGATTCCATGCTTTACCAGAGTGTTCACTTTAGATTTTCCCAATATTAATAGCTCCTCTTCAGTATTTAAAAGTTCATAAGCTTAATTACTTCACAGTCCTCAAGAAGAAATGCCTTATACATAGGACGGCTCTCCTTCCAGAAGTCACCGGTCAAATGTCCTTGCGCAAATCATTTTAAAACATCACATTCTGAAGTCAAATTTTTGCCTCAGATTGTGTTCTGGTTCTGACTCCATGTGCGCCGGGCACATGCATGTGAAGCCCCGAGTCTGCTGCTCCTGGTCAAAACAAGCTCCCGTGCCCACCCGTAACGCATACATTGCTCTAGAAACTGTGTTCAGGCACAGCGGGCATTATGAATGTGCAATATTCTACCTTTTGGTGGTCCCTTTAGGATTCACTATTCACTAAATAATTGTCTGAGCCTCTAAAAACGGAAGGCTTACAGTCTGATATTCACACCTTATTTTTGTCTCTAGGGTATGTCTTGGATTTTCATCTTGACCCAGTTTAGGTTTAAATTATTGTCTAAGTCCAGACAGCTATCAATAAAGAGCAGTTTAAGGCCTCCCTGCTTTCCATCATCTTTAAGTTCTTGAATGCAATGACCACTGAAATTGTTTAAAATATTGCTTCAATCCCATCACTTTTCCTGTTGAAAGAGCTATACTAAATTGTATTCATGTTTATTGGTTATTCTTCAAAGCAGGACAATTTTGAATATGAAAAGAAAAGAAAATGTTTTGAATATTTGCATCAGTATCAATATAATATTTCATATTACGAAAATGGAAAATAACTTCCATAAGCAGAGGTATGTGGTCACCCTAGGAATAAACTGTCTTGTGTTTGAGATTGTATGTAACAATACCCTACTCATGTAACCATAATCAGTGCCACTTAAAATGAGTCTAGTCTTATTATAAAGTTCATACCACAGCTACTAGCACAAAAATTATATTAGCAATAACAATCATAAAGTTATCAATCACTGAAATATTATCATCCATACAGCAAGCATTATATCTCACTGATAGTGACTGGTTTACTGCCTAATATTCCTTTTCTTTAAAAAAATATTTTATTATACCACAGTGATACATAAAATTTCAAACATGTTCATGTTTGGTTTTCCAGCACCCATCCCTCCACCAGTGCCCATTTCTTACCACCAATGTCCCCAATTCCCTCCCTGTACCCCAGCCTGCCTCTATGGCAACCTCTTTAACTCTCCTTTTGCTCTTTCTCTCTCTCACTCTTTTCCTCCTCTTACACGTTTTGTGGTTTGCAATACATATATTTAGAGGTTATCGTGTGTATCCCTTTGCCTATATACAATGGTGAGTTCTAGGCTAGTATTACCATATCCAATGATTATTAGCACAAGCCTTGGAGTTGCTCAGGCTATGACCACACTCAGGCTTTGTTTCAGGCCGGTTATCCTCACTCAGGGTTATGCTTTGTTAATTTTTTTTCCTTTTTTTTTTCTTTTTTGGGTTGCCTGGCAAGCTACCCGTGTCGTATTTGATATGCCAAATACCAGTAACAATTATAGACCTCATTCCCATGACCTGATGGAATGGTTTGAGGCTCTTTATGTTCCTGGAGCAAGCAGATGCCCTTGGGCTCTACTGCATGAGACAGGACATATGGAGATGTTACTGGTGCCCGTCGAGCAAATTGATGATGAACGGGAATACAGTGATACAGTGATTAGCACACTGTTCCCTTCTCTGTCTAACCTAACCTCTGACTCCCACACACTTGGGGTTGATTACACTTTATTGACAAGACTTAATCCATGTTTTGCCTGGTCTTGGATATTGGTATCATTCTATCATATCTATCATATCATATCTATCTATCTATCTATCTATCTATCTATCTATCTATCTATCTATCTATCTATCTATCTATCTATCTATCTATCTATCTATCTATCATCTCTATCTATCTATCTATCTATCTATCTATCTATCTATCTATCTATCTATCTATCTATCTATCTATCTATCTATCTGTCTGTCTATCTGTCTATCTGTCTATCTGTCTATCTGTCTGTCTGTCTGTCTGTCTGTCTGTCTGTCTGTCTGTCTATCACCAAAATAAATGCAGTCATTCTTTATCTCTCCTTTCCTTATGACTAATTTCACTCAGCATGATTCTCTCCATGTCCATTTATAGGTAAATTTTTAACTTCATTTTCCCCACAGCTGCATAAATTCCATTTTGTAGATGTAACAAAGTTTCTTTACATCTGTTCTCGGGAACTCTGGTTGTTTCCAGATTCTGACTATTGTGAAGAGTGTTGCTGTGAATATAAAAGTACAGCTGATGCTTCTTGTTGTGTGTTTTGACTTCCCAGGGTATATTCCCAGGAGTGGTGTGGCTGGATCAAATGTGAGCTCAATTTCTAGTCTTTGGAGGAACATCCATATTGTTTTCCCAAAAGGCTGTACCAGTCAACATTCCCACAAACAATGGGTAAGAATCTCGGTTCTCGGTGCCAGAATCTGTTGCTTTTGCTCTTTTGGATGTGTGCCAGCCTCTGAGGTGTGTGATGATACCTCATTGTTGTTTTGATTTGCATCCTCCTGATGATTAGTGGCGATGAGTATTTTATCATATGCCTTTTTGTCCATTTGAATTTATTCTTTGTCAAAGTTTCTGTTCATTTCTTCTCCCCATTTTTTGATGGGGTTGGCTGCTTTCTTC
This sequence comes from Cryptotis parvus, assembly GCA_021461705.1. Lineage (NCBI taxonomy): Eukaryota > Metazoa > Chordata > Mammalia > Eulipotyphla > Soricidae > Cryptotis > Cryptotis parvus. The sequence goes on along the minus strand of JAJIBD010027603.1, from coordinate 112,339 downwards.
TTGTGAAGTTCTATCAGTGCCTGATATATCCTGAATATTAAGCCCTTATCAGATGGGTACTGGGTGAATATTCTTTTCCACTCTGTGGACTGTCTTTTTATCTTGTTCACTGTTTCTTTTTGAGGTGCAGAAGCTTTGTAGTTTCTTGTAGTCCCATATGTTTATCTTTGCTTTCAATTGCTTTATTAGTGGTGTTTTATCTTTGAAGATGCTTTTAGCCACAATGTTATAGAGGAGTTTTCCTATATTTTCTTCAATGTACTTTATGTATTCAGTTCTGATATTGAGATATTTGATCCACTTTGATTTGACTTTTGTGCACGGTGTTATATAGAGGTCTAAATCCATTTTTTTTACATGTAGCTGCCCAGTTTTCCCAGCACCACTTATTGAAGAGACTTTCCTTGCTCCATTTCATACTTTTTGCACCTTTATCAAAGATTTTCCACATCTGGACACCCCTCTCCTCACCCCTCTCCACCCAGCAGAAGACCTGATCACAGCCCAGCTCATCAGTGACCCACCCTGCAGCAGTCTATTTCAAGACCATCCCAGGTATGCCGATCCAGAGACTCACACACACACAGGGCAGAGCTGCTACTTGTTTCTCCCCTGTGCCCAGCTGATCACGAGGCATCCGGGAGGGATGGTGGAGTCCTAACCTGGACCGCCACTCCATCAGAGCCTCACAAGAAGCCAAATGAACCCCTACACCATGAGGGCTGCCATTTTCCACATCCAGACTCCCCTCTCCTCAGTGTTCCACCCAGTAGAAGAGCTGATCACAGCCCGCCTCGCGTGGCCACAAAGAGGTTTATCAATAATTTTTGAGTGACTACTAGAGTATCCCACCTGCACAGCAGAGCCTCTCAAACTACTCTTGTCGTATTTGACATGCCAAATACCAGTAACAATTATAGACCTCATTCCCATGACCTGATGGAATGCTTTGAGGCTCTTTATGTTCCTGGAGCAGGATGATGCCCTTGGCCTATCTCGCATGTTACAGCACGTATTGAGATGTTACTGGTGCCTGCTCAAGCAAAACAATGATATAAGGGAAGACAGTGATACAGTGATCTAAGTTTAAATGATCATGTTCTTGAGAATGGGTGTCAGAGTACTCAACTCTATTCCATAGGTCTACAGGTCTGTTTTTACTCCAATACCATGCTGTTTTATTTACTACCATTTTGTAGTACAGTCTGAAGTTTGGAAAGGTGATGCCTACCATCTTTTTTCCCCCAATAATTTCTTTATTGCATAACATTCTTCTGAGATAGGCATGTTATTGTTGCTATTTAGATGAGTAGATGAATTCACACAGACAGGCTTAAGTACATTGGCCAGGATACTCAACTATTAAGGCTCAGAGCTAAAATTTAAGCACAGGATAGTTTCTCTTCAGTGTTAGTGAACATTATCTTCTTATATTTCTAAGTACTTTTTAATACAAACATAAGAACATTTATAATAATGATAGATGACTGTTTTCTTGATTAGAATGTTATTTCTTTAGATGCTTAATGGCATGCAGAGAAGCCATTGCTAATATTACAATGCTGCTTCTTTCTAGAACTGCATCTTGCTTATGCTTTATCTCTAAATTTAGTACTGTGAGTATTATTACAGAGACCTCTATGTGTTCTCCATATTAAGCCATAGTTGATGGATCTGGTAAAGCTCAGTTTATTTTATACCCTCCATGAAACTATAACAAACTACTAAACTGGCATTAATTCCTCCCAGTATAATTACTTCAGTATTACACAAACTGGAACTATATTATGATCTTCCACTTCATTTTTCTAATTGTCTTATACTTATTATATTTCTCTCCTAAACTGTATGTTACCATATAAAAACAGGGACCTCTGAGAACTTTGTTTAACTTGAAATTTTGTTAGGGTTATATGGCTAAAGTGTGTTTAAGTTGAAAAAACTCACAAGAGATTAACTAACTCATTCATAATTCAATAGCCAAATGACAACCAAAATAGGATTGCTAAAATTTTAATATTGTTTTTTTGCTGAAAATAAGACATTACTCATTGTATTCTTTAGAAATTTTTACATAAGATTTTAGATTTCATATGTATGAAAACATTTAAGACATCTTAAAATAATTTTTAAAATTAACTTCTAATAGTAATTCCCATTACATTTTATATGATCAATTTAAACTTATTTGAATTGTTTCATCTGGTATAGAAAAAATAATAATACAGCATTTTTTCATACACTTGAACTTGATATTCCTACCTGGAAATAAACATCCAGAGCAAATGCCAGGATTGGTCTCAAGTTCATTAGAAACATATCTGACTAGTACAAGTATAAAACTAATATGAGTACTCCAGGCATGGAGGAGTTCTCAAAAGGTGACTCTTTCTGCCTTGTCCTTATTCAGTATACTGAAATTTCTAAGGAAGGGGAACAGTGCCTACATATATGATCAGTTTGACTCTGGTTTTGTTCTATTTGCTAGTAAATTGGTGTAACTATTCCTGGCAGTGATAAAGGCATCTGTTGCCTGCTAATGATGACTCTGTGTGAGGATAAAACTCAACAAGGGCCATTCAGATGGCTAGTAACCTTCTGCTACCTCTGTCTCCAGGCCCAATGCAGTCTGCAAAAACCCAAGCTGCTTGGAACAGATATTCAGATTGGTGGAGTGGGCATAGGATAACTCCATCTCTCAAAGCTGATAAAATCCATTAAGGAGAGAGACAGAAACAGAGACAAATTCAGAAACAGATAGTGGTAGAGAGAGAAAGGTCCTTGGTACATTTCTCATGCTTACATCATTATGCACTTCACTATTTGTAAGTTTTCAAACTGAAAATAACAAGTCATATTTATAGATTGCTTATTATATAACATAGAAACTGTACTAAATATATTCCATGGGTTATTACACTGATGGGATGCGGGGATCGAACCCAGGCCGGCTGGGCCGCGTGCAGGCAGCGCCCTACCGCTGGGCTATCTCTCCGGCCCAGTGTAGACCAGCCTATCAGCTGATAGCAGACCAGCCTATCAGCGCCCGGCTCCGCGCCGCTTGCGGCTGCGCGGTTCATCAATAAATGCTGGACTTAGAGGTGCCTACAAGAGTATGCTACCTGCACGGCAGAGCCTGGCAAGCTACCCATGTTGTATTTGATATATGCCAAATACCAATAACAATTATAGACCTCATTCCGGAATGGATTGGGGCTCTTTATGTTCCTGGAGCAAGCAGATGCCTTGGGCTCTACTAGCATGAGACAGGACATATGGAGATGTTACTGGGGCCCGCTCGAAATCGATGATGAGCGGAAGACAGTGATACAGGATATTACACTGATAAAACAGTAATTTCAAATTTGTTTCACTTCTGACTTCAGTTAAGTAAAGTAGGTTTAAAGTGGTTGAGGAATTCTTCTAGATATTCAGAGATACATGAATGACAGATTTTGATATCAAGCCACACAGGTTTACCCAAGTTTCACTATGTACAGTCACACACCAAATGTGCCCCTTAATCACACAGCTGCTTTTGGTCAAGAAATATAATTTGAGGAATCAGTTTGTTTTCAGATTACAGATATAATTGATCCTCGCCTAAATTTATTTCCAGCAAAAGGTAGTTCTCATAGAGAAAATGCTACTTAAACAGTTACCATTTGGATTATTATTCTCATGACAGGTAAAATTTTTTCCTACGTGTGAGATCAATCCCTAATATTTTTATCAACTTTTATTTTCTTCCAAATACTTAACAATATTGAAAGCTTTCTTTTGAGTTGCTACTTAAAGCTAGGGTCTCATCTGTCTCAATTATCTTAATTTATTTTACTGAGGAAAAGGAGGTCGACTTGAATTAATGTTTTGGGATACAATTTAGTGTCTTCAAAATATATGTCATCCCACAACAACTGCCAATTAAGTGCCAATCTTCCTCACTGCTGGACCTTGTTCCCTTCCATTCTTTCATCCCTTCTCAACCTAAATCCTTTGGTAACCTCAGTTCAGCAAAATCCCAGAATTTATTTCCAATTGATTTTGTTTGTTCCCTCCATTTATTTCTAGATCCCACATATATTATCTGATATTATAGATGCCAGGGATAATATCCATACATATTATCTTTATAATATCATATATATTAACTGGTATTAGTATATGAAATCTTTTACCAGGTTATGAATTGTAAATTGATAAGTAACCTAAAAAGTTCATAAATAGTAATGGCATTTTTATCCTCTTTGGTCAATTCTTACCTTTAAAGACAAACTAGTTTAATTACTAAAGTGCACACCTTCCTACACACAGCCACCAACCATTTCTTTAATTTAAAATCCTTTTTTAATTTAGAAATAATTTTCTTCGTGTCAATTCAAAGTTAATCATATATTTATACTTAGTCTATAATATACTTTAGTATAATTATAATTATATATAATTTAATAACAATATAATATAATTTATCGTATAAGTATACAAAACTATAGTTTATATGAGTCATTAGTCAATCATATTATGTTGGTTCTAGTTAATTTGTTTACATATAATTTTTTACAAACCTGTGAGCTTTGCCGTAAACCAAAAAATAGAAGAGAGAGGCAACTTTGAAGCAACATTTCTGTTTCTTCCATCTCAATTTAATATGAAGAACATTCTTAAATGACATAATATATAAAATCTGCCTAGGAGTGGATGGTGAAAGTATTGTTAAAACACACACTAATAGCATTTTTAAGAGAACATACTCAAGTATTTTTAGAGAGAAATTTAAATGTGTATACTTAATACAATTAAGAATGATTGCTTCCCTTACAATTCTACTTATAACCATATTGAACCTATAGCTAAGGGACCGGTGTCAAGCACATAACCCTTTCTTTGAAACAAGATGCACTTTCATTTAACAAAATAAGCCTTAAGGGTTCTAGTTCCATGAGTGAACTAGTCCACTTGTACAAACTGCAGATGTTGTCCGAGTGTAGACCAAATAATCAATTGTTCTCAATTGAACCACCATCATTTTTGAGATCAATGGAGCCTGACTCAATGCAATTTACTGCAGTAATTTGGCCCAAAAGGCACCTACCTGGCAGGACTGTCTAATTAATTATTTACCCTGGCAGTGACACTAGTTTTCTTGAGGCTTATGTTAGTATCTCCTACCTGGCAATTAATTTGTTATATAAATTAAAACTTTATGCTAAAAGGTATTTGTGAACTATCTGAATTATTAACTTTATCAGCTATTTTGTTTTTATTACCATGTTATCTAAAGCATATGTTCTCATACACTTGTGCTCGTGACTGCTCTGGGATAATGCAATCCACAGATGCCTGTGGCAAGTGGAATTTCTACATCTGGACTATATAACACACCCTGACTGGAATGTGTGGACACATGTCTGACATATTGGAGTCTTCTATTGCCACATCAACAGGGCAAAGAGAGGAGATGCTATTTGGGGGGCTATTAAGACCCTTGGGTTTTAAAGTGTAAATAGATGAAAGAGGGAGGAAACTTTATACAAAAAAAATTTCTTAAGTAAAAATGAAAAAATGTAAATGAACATGTCAGCATTTCACTTGATCACTTGAATCCCGTTATTCATCGATTTGCTCGAGGCGGGCGCCAGTAACATTTCCATTGGACCCTATCACGTGCCAATGTAGCCCAATGGCATCTGGTTGATTCAGGAATATGAAGAGCCTCAAACCGTTCCTTCAGGGTCTTGACAAGGAAGTCTGACCATCTTGTAGGTGGGCGGCCACGTGATCTTTTCACATCCCATGGGATCCAGTATGTAACAGTTCTAGTTTAGCAGTTGTCTCCAAATCACATTGCATGTCCAGCCCATCTGATTTTCGATGCCTTGGCAAACTAGACAGCGTCCCTGATTCTGGAAAAGTGACAGAGTTCAGAACTCTGGATTCCTTCTCTCACTTGAGTGAGACATGATATTCCAAGCATAGCTCTTTCGATTCCTCTCTGGGAGACCCAAATAGCATTATCATCCTACTTTCGTAAGGCCCAGGTCTCTGAGGTGTATGTTAATGCAGGGAGAACGGTGGAGTTGAAGAGATGTGCCCGGAGCTGGAGGTTCTTTGTCCTTTTAGCTATTTCTTTGATGCCTTTGAAGGCATTCCATGCCGCTCTCTTCCTCCTGCGCAGCTCAGGTTTTAGGTCGTTCATCATGTTGACTTCTCGACCTAGGTACACATAACTGCTGCATTCAGAGATGTTTGTTCCATTGAGAGTGAATAGGTCCTCAGGAACTAGTTCATTTTTCATAAAAATAATTTTCTTTAGATTCAGCTGTAGACCTATACTTCCACATTCTCGGTCAAAATCAGCTAGCATTTGGGCCGCTTGGCTAATGTTTGGTGTTATTAGAACGATGTGATCAACGAAGCAGAGGTGGTGTAGTTGCCGACCATCTATCTTCACTTCCATTCTTTCCCATTCTAATTGTCTCATGATGTTCTCGAGGGTGGCGCTGAAGAGTTTTGGTGAAATGGTATCACCCTGTCGAACCCCTCTTTTGACATCAATGATCACTTCTTTGTAGAATGGTGAGATCCTGGTGGTGAATCCGTAATACAGCTCACAAAGGATCTTGATGTATTGCGTTTGAACACCCTGTTTGGCTAGGGCTTCAATGACTGCTTCAGTCTCCACAGAATCAAAGGCTTTCTGTAAATCAATGAATGTGAGACAGAGCGGCATCTTGTACTCCCTACAAACCTCAATGGCTTGGTTTCTGTGTGGATATGTCAATTGTGCTGAATCCTTTCCGGAAGCCTGCTTGCTCGCATGGTTGTCCTTCATCTAGTGTTCTGCCAATCCTGTTCAGGATGACTCGTGTAAATAGCTTGTAGATGACGGACAACAGGCAGATGGGGCGATAGTTGCCGATGTCGTGAATGTCTCCCTTCTTGAACAGTAGAACGGTCCTGCTGGTTTTCCATTGGGAGGGTACCTTGCATTCGAACAGGTAGCGTGTGAAGAGCTGAGCTAGTGTATTGATGAGTACCGATGGCAGATTCTTCAGGTGTTCGGGTCTGAGTTTGTCTGGGCCTGGTGCTGTTCCCTTCTTTACCGACGAAATGGCATGTTGGATTTCAGAAGGGAGAACTTGGGAATGACATATCCATCCTGTGGAACTTGGTATGTGGGCAGGTGGACATGGCTATCAAAGAGATCTGAGTAGAAGTCATGGATAATCTTCACCATTGCCTTTCTGGAAGATGTGATAGATCCATCAAGGTGTTGAAGGGAAGTCATCTTGGTCTTGTAGTTGGCGAAGGACAAGCTGGCGGTGCGAATGTTCTTCCCTGGCTTCTGCTGCATCTTCCAGTATTTCTGCTCTTCTGTCTTTGAGGTCTTCTTTTATCGCTTCTCTGCACCGTTTAGCAAGCTTGGACGTTAGCATTTGGTCTCCTGAGGTTCGCGCCTTGCTATGTTGGAAAATGAGCTCAAGAGTTTCTGAAGACAGGTGTCCTTTTGTGTCTTTCTCTCTCTCAGCATTCTTCGCACAATCATGGAGGTGCTGAACCAGTCGGCTGTACTCTTCATTGATGTCGTCATTGGTGGGAGTGGTATCTTCCCATGTTGCTGCAATGGTGCCAAAGAGTTCCCAGTTTGTGGTCGTTCTAGGAATTCTCTTCTTAAACTTTGCAGCCTTTTCTCCCCTTTGCGGGAAGTAGAATTTTGCACGAAGGAGACGATGGTCTGATCCTGTTTGGAATTTGGGGACGACAGCAACATTGGTCAGACAAAACCATGGATTGATGATGATGTGGTCAATTTCATTGTGGAACTGTCCACCAGGTGATTCTCATGTCCAACGTTTCGCTTCAGACTTCTGGAACCGTGAGTTCCCATGAATGGTCTTGGTGGATATGATGAACTCAGATAGTCCCGACCTGTTCATTCCATTGTAGGCCATGGGTCCCGATGTGGAGTTCTTCAGCCGATCTTCTTGGTCCTATCTTGGCATTAAAATCACCGACTCTGATTTTGTAGAAGGTGTGATCTTTTTTATAGAACTCCTCCAGTTCCATGTAGAATTTCTCAATTTCATCTCCTTTGTATGTGGATGTTGGTGCCTAGAAAATGAAGATAGAAATTGCTGGCAGTGGGCCACATCTCTTCAAGTGTAATCGTCCTATCCGGTTTGTTAGGTATTCAAATGAATCGATGTTGACCGCCATGTTCTTGTTGACAAGGACACCAACGCCACCGATGCCTCTTTCCTCATATGTTCTAAGGAACAATTCTTCTCCGGTGTCAAATACAGCATGTTGCGACTGACGCCCCCTTGTCTCAGTCATACCAATGATGTCGTACTTGATCTTTTGCTCTTGCACCATCAGATCCTCAATATATGCTTCCGATTCCAGCGTATGTGCATTGAAAGTACAGTCATTTTAGTCCTTCTTCTTTATGGCAGCCTAGAATGGTCATGAAATTTTATCAGGCACTGCTTGTTCACCTTTCTTACTGCTGCCATATAAGGGCTCTTTCGGGGTCAGGAAAATAAACATTTTTGTTACTGGTTTTGGCATATCGAACATGCATTAGACAGCTTTTGGCTATTGGCTTTTGGCTTTTGGGTTTTTGCTCTTTGGCCTTTTGCTCCTTCTTCTGGTTAGGACTCCTCTCGGATGTCAGCATTTAAAATACTTAAATATGTTAAGAACTAGCTTTATACAGTGATATTTATAATTACCAAAGCATATTTGGTCATTGTTGATATTTTTAAATTCAATTAATTATTTATTAGGGGCCAGCCCACCCACGGTTTTCAAGGTATACTCCAGTGTCATTGGTTGCTGGTTGCGACTGGTGTTTGTTGTTTAGGGACTGTGGTGCTCCAGGATAGAACTTAGGCCTCTGTGAAACATAAACTCCATCCCCTTAAGCTATCCCTTTGGACCAGTTACTAATTTACTGGGCAGGGAGGTGCAGTGAGGGGCCATGCCCAGCGATATTCGGGATTTTCTCCTGGTTCTGAGAATGGGAAGGAGTGGGAGTGAAGATAGTTGGTTGGCAACTATACCACTCCGCTTCGCTGATGACATTGTTCTAATAACACCAAATATTAGCCAAGCGGCACAAATGCTGGCTGACTTTGACCGAGAATGTGGAAAGATAGGTCTACAGCTGAATCTCTGTATTGTGTTTCATGAACACAAAACTATATTCATGAAAAATGAACTAGTTCCAGAGGCCCATTCACTCTCAATGGAACAAACATATCTGAATGCAGCAGTTATGTGTACCTAGGCCGAGAAGTCTACATGGTCAGCCACCTAAAACCTGAGCTGTGCAGGAGGAAGAGAGGCAGCATGGAATGCCTTCAAAAGCATCGAAGAAATAGCTAAAAAGACAAAGGACCTCCAGCTCCGAAAACATCTCTTAGAATCCACCGTGCTCCCTGCATTAACATACGCCTCAGAGACCTGGGCCCTACGAAAGCAGGATGAGAATGTAATTCGGTCTCCCAGAGAGGAATTGAAAGAGCTATACTTGGATTATCAAGCCTCACTCAAGTGAAAGAAGGAATCCGGAGCTCCGACCTCCGTTGCTGTTCCAGAGTCAGGGATGCTGTCTCCTTTGCCAAGGCATCAAAAAATCAGATGGGCTGGACATTTAATGCGATTTGGAGATGACGCTGAACTAGAGCTGTTACCGACTGGATCCCACTGGATGTCAAAAGAGCACGTGGCCACCCACCTACAAGATAGTCAGACTTCTTTGTCAAGACCCTGAAAGAAATGGTTTGAGGCTCTTTGTATTTCTGACGGGTCAAATGGAAATGTTACTGGTGCCCACTCGAGCAAATCAATGAATAATTAGATGTCAAGTGATCAAGTGATCTGAGTTCAAAGTTCATCCCTGGAAGACCTGGGAACCACATGGGTTACCAGAGATAGAATCTGGGTTGTCTGTATACAATGAAAGCACCAACCTACTGCTATGGACCAGTTTTTTTTTTTCTTATTTTATTTGTAATGTTTCAGTGGCCATAACTTGAAGGAAAAGACACCACCACTAGAGACACCATCATGGAATCTATAAAGGCAGTTAGAACAAAGGAGATATTTTCTAACTCTTTCAAGTGACACAAGGTGACAAGTCACAGGCGTATGAGCACTTCTTAAAAATATACTTCAAATGTTTGTCATTTTTCCTAATGTTACCTAACTTTTTTGTTTTAATAAGAGATTGGAAATAGAGATTTTAAATACCAGTGTTATTTTTTCAGGTACTCAGCTCACATTTGCTTATCCCCAAATTTCCCTCCTCTTTAAAGGAATACTTAGACTTAAACAATTTTTTTTTTTTTAGTTGATATCTATTCTTAAACTACAGAGGACTGTGCTGATCAAATAGGTCCCCAACTAACCAAGTCATTCCTCTTTCAAATTATATATTCAACTTTGCTTTTATAGTGTCATTCTTTCCAAAATTCCATTCATAAGCCCATTTCATAAGTTTCCTGCACGTTTATGCAACAAACTGGTGGTTGGCTAGCAGTTGTCAATGTATTGATCAATGCTTTTTAGTATAAGACCTGTTTAGTAATTTATCTCCATTCTTTGCCTGTTTTCATTTCTTTCTGTTCCTTCCCTTTAATATATCAGTCCTTTGCTTTTATATAGCCTTCCCCCTTTTTTATCCCTTTGTTAAAACTCACTTCCTCATCTATCTCACCTCTACATTAAAACTATAGAACGTAGAGTTGAGGAAAGAATTATAAAATAATTTGGCTTCACAATAAGTTTTGAGTCATTAATCTCTAGTGGAGTTTCATAATGTCTCTGAAGTCTCTATATTTTCCTTTTCCCACCTGTATAACTTCCCCTCAAATACTGTCACACTTGCTTTCTCCTTGAATTTTTAATCCTCCTTCATTTTCTTCACACTGTTGATTTTAGCCTTCACTTTAGTGAAGGAAACCAACATCATAAGAGAACATTTTCATCTACCACCACCAAATCCACCTTCACTCTCATTTTACAGTGCTTTTCTGTTACAGTGAATGAACCATTCCCACTCATATTGAGACAAACATTCCCTCTGCACACAGGCTCCCATCCTATGTAAGCCCAAAAGACTTTGTTCCTGCAATTTTATTTTCCTCTCTTCCTGCATCATCAATCATTCTCCCTGCTGTATTGTTCTCATCAGTTTTTATACTGGTTGTAATACCTCTCACATTGATAACTTTCTTGGCCTTGCATTCTTCTTGCACATGTTGCTCTTCACTTTCCGGGGAAAATTTAGAGACAAGCTACAATGTATACTCAGTTTACCCATTCTACTCCACCCCAAATTTATCTAGAAGCCATTCTACTCACTGTCCTTGTCAAGCCACACTAAAAACCACCACATTACTTAGTCATGAGTCAATTCTTGACTTGATACTTTTTCTTTTAGCACATAACTAAGTATAGTTAATACTGCCCTCGTTAAAAACAAACTTATTCACTTTGCTTCTGAAATATCACTTCCTGGATTTTGACTTAGCTACTGGAGTACTTTCTCAGTCACCTTGAATGCTTTGTTCTGATCTTCTCAAGCTCCTTAATGATAACTCTGCCCTGAAACGTGCATCTCTAGTTCAGAGTATCCCAAACGTGTTTGACCTTCTTCCCATTTAAAAAAAAAATCAGCACATTCCTGGCAATCTACAGAAACTGCCTCCTCAAATCACATCTGAGACTTTGTTACTTCCCTGTTCATCAACCCCTTAGGTGTTATCACCTACTTTGGCAAACACTGATCTAGCCTATGCCTTTGAGCATTACCTATCTCTAGCACCTTCATAGTTCTATCCCTAGCCTGATCTGCTTTGTCACCTATACAATTGTCTAGATAATAAAATTAAACAGTTGAATGATGAACGCTTATTGCTTATTTTTTAAATTGAATTGTAGTGAGGTGCAGAGTTATAAAGTTGGTCATGATGGGATTTCAATCATATAATGTTCCAACATTCATTCCTTCGCCAGCGTACAATTCCACCACCAATATCCCCAATTTCCCTCCTGTTCTTGATGCTTTTGCACAACCTCACAGTCCTCAAATACTCCATAATTGAGTTTGCTCCCAAACCTATGAATCATTTTTGATTTCTCTCTTTGCTTCACATCGTAATCCAAACATTATACAGTTGTTAATGTTCTTTTAGACACAGATACACCTGGCAGAATGCAGCAGTTATGTGTACCTAAGTTGAGAAATCAACATGATGAACGACCTAAAACCTGAGCTGCGCAGGAGGAAGAGAGCAGCATGGAATGCCTTCAAGAGCATCGAAGAAATAGCTAAAAGAATAAAGAATCTCTGGCTCTGGGCACATCTCTTCAACTCCACCATTCTCCCTGCATTAACATATGCCTCAGAGACCTGGGCCCTACGAAAGTAGGATGAGAATGCTATTCGGGTCTCCCAGAGAGGAATCGAAAGAGCTATTCTTGGAATATCACGCCTCACTCAAGTGAGAGAAGGAATCCGGAGTTCTGACCTCCATCTCTATTCCAGAATCAGGGATGCTGTCTCCTTTGCCAAGGCATCAAAAATCAGATGGGCTGGACATGCAATGTGATTTGGAGACAACTGCTGGACTAGAGCCATTACTGACTGGATCCCATGGGATGTCAAAAGATCACGTGGCCACCCACCTACAAGATGGTCAGACTTCCTTGTAAAGACCCTGAAGGAACGATTTGAGGCTCTTCTTATTCCTGAATCAACCAAATGCCATTGGGCTACATTGGCACGTGATAGGGTCCAATGGAAATGTTACTGGCGCCCGCTCGAGCAAATCGATCAATAACAGGATTCAAGTGATCAAGTGAATGTTCTTTTTCCTAGACTAGAAACTGCATTAGTTCAGAAACTTTTTGTAGTTGACTCATCATTGTGAGTAGAATTGTATCTTATAGCCTAGTGCATAGAATAGTATATGCTACCTGAAAATAAATGCCGATCTTCATAATGAACTAAAAAGAATCTATTTCTGATAGTCTTGTCTTTGTACTTTTGTATGACATTATGCTATATAATTGAGTAATATTTATTTTAAATCTATATAATTCTGTTTGTTAAATAAGAACAAATGGAAATTTATTATATATTGATATATATTATTATATAGAAGTTTTATATGACTGTAAGAAACTTTTAGTTTACCAAAATGGCAAAATCACCTGTGGGCAGAAATTGTATTGACAGTACTAGTTAGGGGACTATTAAGTGACTATTAGAGCTCTTAATTTTGTAATTTATGTTCATAAATTCAATTTTTTTTTGGTTTGGGTTTCTACCCAGTGGTGTTTGGGAACTATTTCCTCCTCTGTGTTCAGTCCTTCATTCAAGGGACCAGGTATTGTCAGGAATCAAATGTGGATCTTCTACATGAAAGGCATGCACTAAACTGGTTCAAAAGTATGGAGAGGAGGCAATGCTTCAAACCTAGTAAGTGTTTCTTATTTTTATGATGCCAAACTTAGAAAAACTAGTATAATCTGAAATAGTTTTCCAGTTACTTGATTCTGGGACAAGGTTAGTGCAACAACCATCCATAAAAAGCATAATTCACTAAAAATGGTAATGGTAATTTACAAAAACTTATTCAAGTAAGGAAATGTAAAGAGAAGTGTAACATTCAGTAACAGCATTTGATTATCATATTAGAACTTTCATGATGCTAAAATCTGATATTAAACTGTTATGGATTTAAGACCAAAGATTATACAAAATAACTGGAAGATATTTAAGAGAGAAAAGTCTGTTCTAAATAGATAATATTTCTGAATCTTAGTACAATGTATGTATTTTCCAAGCCAATATCCTGACCAGTGGGGTGGTGATAAGCACTGTTCTGATCAACAAGATTTAAGGATAAAGGAGGCAAAAGAGGCAGGTGGGAGCAGGGGGTTCCCTCATGCGGAAAGAGAGGTTATGATGCTTTTTATCAGTGGATCCCAAACTTGTTGGCCTTCTGCCCCTTTTCATTTCACTAAAAATTTTCATTCAGCAAGTCTCTGGACATCTTCCTTCCTTAAGCAGACAGAAAGCACTCTCCAATTACACCAGAAGTTCTAATTCTTTCCCTAGATCACTCACAAATTCACAGTGGGGATTAGCATCACTGACATTAGAAAACACTGATAAATCCAAATACATGTTTCCAGTCTCAAACTCTTCTATGTATTATCAAGGAAGCTTTAATGGGAGCAGAAAACTGTATTGGTAGAAGAAGTAAGGTAGTCATGCGCAAATTCTGCTTCCTCTGAAACGCAGATATTTGGATTTACTGTCAAGAAATATTTTACAGAATATATTCTCCCCTTATCATTCTTTTATCCTTTTTGTTTTTAAGTTTTTGGACAACACCCAGTCTTGCTTTAAACTTAACTCTGATTCTGCACTCAGCGATCACTCCCTGTAGATCTTTGGGGATCCTAGAAGGTGAGGGGAATCAAATCCAGCTCAGTTATTTGCAAGAATAACACCTTATCTGCGTGCTATTACTGGACTAATATTTTAATTTTGCTAGTGTTTAATAACATTTTTATACAGAGGTCACCTAATATAGTTTTGCACAAAACCAAAGTTTCTACTTCAGTATTAGCAGCCATTACCACACACAAAAAATGAGCACTAATCTTCCCCTTACAGTTTTGAATAGTCTTGATGAGTAAAAGAGTAGGATGCAGGATAAGGAAAGCAAATTTTATTAAATACCTTCAGTTATCAAACTTTACCTTGGCTTCCATAAAAAATATATTTGTTTTGGTGTACCTTTTTAAAATTTCTAGTTCCATATAATTTTCTCAGTGTTTTTTCAAGTTCTTATGCACATAAGGAAAAATCATATCTCCCTTATATGCATTTCTTTTGATAAAGCAAAACAAAACAAAGCTTTCTGGAGTGATTTGTTTCTTGATCAATTTTGATTTCATTTTTCACATATTTAAGAATGATCTTCTTAAAAACAAAATCAATTTTGCTAATCTTTCCTTGAGATACCAGCTCTCCCTGTGCTCAGCTGATCATGAGGCAACTGGGAGGGAAGGCGAATTCTAGCCCTGGCACGCCAACCCAACAGAGCCTTGCAAGAAACCAGAGGAACCCTGTTGCAGGACTCCTAAGGGCCGCTGCATCTGCTCTGGATTGCCTCCTGCAAATCACTTCGTAGATAAGGGGGTAGTCTAAATGTGGCAGTTTATCTGACTATGTATGCTGTACTAGCTGGTATAAATATTCTCCCATGCTACCACAATCATCGTGGGACTAGCTAGATCTTACCAGCATATTAGCCTGGCCACGCAGGACCCTGGGTAATTAGACCAGAGAGAAATGCTATTTGCTTCCAAGCAAACAAGCATGGCTCCCTGATATACTCAAAGGCAATTAAAATACAAAACTACAATGAAGTAGAAGAGACTTGTGAAGGCTTGGAGAAATATTTAACTGGCATTAGTATTAGTCTTTGGTACAGAGACATGCCATCTCAGAAACCCCCTTCTCTACCCTATAAAGGCATTTCCAGGCAGATCTTGGCTCAAAACATTAGCATACTAAAGGGCCTAGGTGAGGTGCAGGGAGGGATTACCTAAGGGCATTTAACCCTCCCTGCTTTCCATAACAGTGGGAGGAAGGTCTGAGTTGCAGGGGTATAAACTAGCTGGTTTCCTCTCTCACACGCTTCTTTTTGGGCTCTTTGTGAGCGCTCACCCTTCTTGGAAGTCTTGTCTTCCCCTTTTACAAAGCCTTTACACGTGGTGGCCGCCATCTTGGCCTACACATGGCTGGGGTTCTAGCCTGGAATCCTAAGCACCGGGCTTTTCCTTTTTGCTGATTTGTATGCCTGAACCTGTGATAAGTAAAGCCTTTTAAAACTGCATCGGATTCCTGAGTTTTCATCCATTCCTCGCCGGCTTCGGAGGTAGAAGGGAACTTGCTTCCCGGCACTGTTTGGGACCCCAGTGGAGCCCCCGACAGAACCCCACACCATGTGGGCTGCCATTTTCAATATCCGGACTCCACAGGTAGTCAGAGCTCCACCCAAGAGAAAAGCCCATCTCTCCCAGTTGCGTGCAGCAGATTCATCCATAAATGCACAAAATGAGAGCCTACTACTGAGAGTATACAACCCGGAAGGCAGAGCCTGGCAATCTACCCATGTCATATTTGATATGCCCAAAACCAGTAACAATTATAGACCTCATTCCCATGACTTGAAGGAATGGTTTGAGGCTCTTGGTGTTCCGGGGAGTGAGCAGATGCCCTTGGGCTACACTAGCACACAACAGGATGTTTGGAAATGTTACTGTTGCCTGCTCGAGCAACTTGAATTTTTGGCCTTCACGAGGACACAAACCCACAAACACACAAAAAAAAACAGAACAAAATAAAATAAAACCCTCTCTGGCTTCAAGTGTAACTGTGTTATCACATGGCTGAATGGCAATCTATCTGCTTCCTATATTTGCCTAAACTCTCGTGAACACATTAATCATATTAACCCAAGTGCAATTTGATTTTACTGAACAAGTTTTATCTCTTTCTCTATTTCTGTGTTTCTGTGTCCGGGCCTGTCTCTCTCTCACTCTCTTATTTCTCTCTGTCCTCTCTCTCTCTCTTGCAGTTTGCCTTGCATGCTGCTGACTTGGATTGATAGCCCACATACATATGGTCCCCAAGTGTACTAGGGGTAATTCCTGAGTGCAGAGTCAGGAGTAACCCATCAGCAGCACATGCTGTGAACTCTAAACCAAATCAAACAAAAACTTCTCTGAAATTAAAGGTAGAGATACATTTTTATAATGGATTTTAGAAATAGAATTTCCCACATTGGTAAGTGATTTTGCTTTTGAGCTATTCTGGCTGTATTTCAAAACTGCCCACTTTCAATGACCAAAAAAAAAAAAAAAATGCAAGAAGCCTGCTATTTGAAAAGAATCTACATTAGTGTTGTTTTTACATTGAAAGAAATTGTAGATGATTAACTGCTTTTATGATAAAAAATTAAAAATCAAAATAAAGTTTAGTGTTTCTTTTTTACAACAGCCTATTGTAGGACTTGATCAAATAATACTGGTTGTTGTTTTCGTTCTGATGCACGCCACTCTATCTAGTGTGAGGGTGTATCTCACTGTTGTTTTTATTGGATTTTTTCTCTAATGGTAAGTGGTGCAGAGTATTGTTTCTTATATATATATATATATATATATATATATATATGCTGCCATTTGTATATGTTTTAGGAAGATTCTCCCCATTTTCTGATGTAGTTGAATTTTATCTTTCTTGTTAAGGATTGCAAATGTTTACAATTCTCATCTCATGAGAGGAGAGCAAATGATGTCCCTCAGTCTGCAAAGTGTCCATTTTTCTGGTCTTCATTCCATTTGTGGTTCCAAACTTTTTAATTTAAAATTTTTCCATTTGTTTATCTTTGTTTCCATTTGCATGGCTCTTTGAATTGTAGATGCATCTATATCTCATGTCATGAAGGATACCACCTGCTATACTGTAGGATTAATTTACTAATTTTTTCAACATATTTGCTTATATATTTATCATGGATATGTTTTTCATTTTTAGTGGCTGTCTTACTATTTTCACTATCAGAATAATGTTTGCCACAAAAATTATTTGGAAGGGTTTATCTTTTTTTTTTTTTTTTTTTTTGCCTTTTTTTGGAAAAGCCCAAAAAGGACAGGAGTAGGTCTTATTAAAGGTTAGATGAACTGTGCATTATACCTACCAGGATCCAGACATATGTTTCTGGGAAAATTTTGGTTACCATTTCAGTTGCCTTGATGGTAATTGTTTGGTTATTTCTGGTGCTCTGGTTCAGCCTTGGAAGGTTATGAGAGGCTCTAAATTTATCTATATTAATTTTTTTCTCTATTTCTTGGTTTAGAGATTTGCATCATAATCTCTGCTATTGTTATTTTGAATTCTGGGTGTAAACTACAGAATTCCTTTAAAATTCAATGACTGCCTCTGGAATGGCTCTAATTTGGGGGTTCTATGATTCCTTACTATTAACACGGCCTTCTTTCATTTTTTTTTACTCAATGTGAGATAGATTGATGGAACTAGGAATGAGTAACTATTAGCACATAGTATCTGAGGCATCCAGGGCCGTACATGAGTCTGTGTTCACTGCAGGAAGAATGTGTCTTTCCGGGGGCGAAGTGATAGTCCAGTAAGCATTTGATTTGCGTGCGGCTGACCCCAGTTCAATCCCTGCATCCGATATGGTCCTCTGAGCTCTGCCAGGAGTAATTCCTGAGTGCAGAGTCAGGAGAACCCTGAGAATTGCTGGGTGTTACCCAAAAGCAAAAAAAAAATAATGTGAGTTCCGGATCAGACGTGAGGCAGATAGCTATCTGAGGAGGCACAGTTTTTGTGAACCTAAGAAACAATTCAAACTGCAGGTAAGTGCTCACACCCGGTTGATTGCAGAATTCCTTGATATCAAGAAATGAAGCAAGAGGTTTGACAAGAAGGGGCAGTACATAGCAGTGAATGAAATGTCAATAGTGTAGGACCTACAAAAGACTAGGGGTGGGGCATCTAAGAGTAAAGAAAAATGTTTGGTTCTGTCAGCCATATCCACACAAGACCCAAAGGTGCATCTGCGTGAGGAGGCTGGTAAATAGAGAGTACACTTTAGGAAGCAAATAAGAAGGGACGGGATAAGAAGTGATGGGCGGTGAGGACCAAGATTTAAAAATAATTTAAGGTAGGTTGAATCTGAAATGAGTCCCTACGTTCATTCTAGGAGGTGCATGATAATGTGAGGCTGGTGGAGCGGTGGTGTAAGGCCACTTATTCTGGGGAAAGCAAAGAGGGCTCTTAAAACGGCTCTGGTTGTTTGCCTCACAAGCAGCGGACTTGGGTTTGATCCCCACATCTCATATGGTCCCCTGAGCACCGTCAGGAGTAATTCCTGAGTGCAGAGCCAAGAGTAACCCCTGAGCATCGCGGAAGTGGCCCAAAAAGCAAAAAAAACAAATAAATTAATAAATAAGCAAACAAACAGACAGACAGATAGACAGACAGACAGGCAGACAGGCAGGCAGGCAGACAGGCAGGTAGATAGGTGGATAGACTGACCTGACGGACAGGAGGGGTGGATGGATGGATATATGGATGGTGAATGGATGGCTAAATAAAATGGCTCCAGTGGGCAGGTATTGTGGTTCTCCTTTCACAATCTACTGTATGAGAGAAGAGAAAGGGGTGGAGGTTTGGCTGAGACCGGCTCTCTGCTGGTAGCCTGATGTGCACAGAGCTCTGGGGAAAAGACAGTCTTCTGAAATCTGTCCTTGAATCTTTGTGTTATTTAAGCCTCACAATAATATGAAAATTTTTTATCTGTTGCTTATGAAATGCTGAAATTAAGATCTGAAAAGGGCAAATAATTTGTCAATGAACCATTTAAAATGAAAAGAAGGTCAAACACAATTGTTAGTCTCATATCACAGTCTTCAATTATTTCATTGGTCTCACCGTTTCTGCCAGTAAGCATTCACTAAATAAATCAATAAAGAAAACTTTTGGGGTAAAATAAGCTGAGTTTTAGTTATCCATTTTCCCATGTGGAAATATAACTCTTTAGCAAAAGGTGGCTCTGACCAAAATCCACCATTAGTTCTTTCTGAAATTAATGTAACACAAATTTTTTTTTGTTGTTATTTTGGCACTACACCATAGGTGTTTAGGGCTCTGTGCTTAGTTACCAATTCTGGTAGTGTTTAGGGGACCATGTTTGGTTCCAGGGATTAAACCAGGGTAGGTTGTTGGCTAGGCAAACACCTTATCTTTGTAACGCTTCTTGAGTCCACAAATTTCTAATTTTTTGTCTATGAAAATTCCTTTGAATATTTATCAACTTTTTTCAGAGAGTAAGGAAATTAGATAATTTTCAAAATGAATAAGTGGAATTACCATATCTAAGTGAAAAACAACAGAACCCTGCTTATAAAAGCTTATATTCCTGAATTTATACATTAGAGAATTTTTATTAACATCCTTCCTAAATTTGAGATATCTCAAAGAAAAGTCCCAATAGCATGAGCCTTTATCTTCAAATAATGTTATGTTCTTTGCTCTTTTACTGGTATTATATTTGTGTGTTTCTTTGTAACTTGAGGAAATTTTACATTAACAATATAAATATGTGAGTAAAACACCAGAGGTTAAACTTACCTGAAACTATCTTGAAAATAAATGTGTCAAATTATGTGTCTTAAAATTGATATATTTTTAATTTATTTAAATTGACAAATGTTTGTAAAATAAATTACTCCTGTAATTGTCACACCTCTGTCAGTGTTTACACCATCGTGAGCTCTCTTTAACTTGAACCTGGCTTAAAGACATGTAAATAACAATAGCTGTAAGTAGCTTAAACAGCAAAGATCCAAAGCTAGCTAGTCATCCAATAATATATAAAAGTAACATATATTAGCACATCATATCAATAGTCTCTTATCATGTAATATATTTGAGAAACAAAAGTATTTAGTTTGTGAATAATTTTTTTAGATCTTTTCTTCTCTCTCTAGTGTTCCTTAGTCTTTCCACAAACTTGTGCACATTAAACTAGCCTTGTCGGAACTTAATTATCCTGCCTACCATAAAATAATTGTGCGCAATTTTAAAAGTTACTATTGATCATTCTAACACGTGCAAACAATGTAATAGAAAACTTTTAATTAATTGTTTCAACATTGAATTAAAATTAGCTAGTGGAGGGCCAGATCTATAGCATAGTGGGTATGGTGTTTGCCTTGCACCCAGTCAACCTGGGTTCCATCCCCGGCATCCCATATTGTCCCCCAAGCACTGCTAGATGTAATTCCTGAATGCAGAGCCAGGAGTAATCCCTGAGCATTGCCAGGTGTGACTGACAAGGCAAATAATTAGATAGATAGATGATAGATAGACAGACAGACAGACAGACAGACAGACAGACAGACAGACAGACAGACAGACAGACAGACAGACAGACAGACAGACAGACAGACAGATAGATAGATAGATAGATAGATAGATAGATAGATAGATAGATAGATAGATAGATAGATAGATAGATAGATAGATTATAAAAGCCTCATGCAAAAAATTAGCTAGTGGGAATGAAAATGCATCACGATCCTCTTCAAAGTTTTGAATCAAATTCAAAACTAAAGGACATAAGTGTAAAGCATATCAGCAAGTATCCACTTTATCTGTAACAAACATAGATCAAGAATGTGGCTTTAATGGATGGTGTAATGACTTTCTCTTGTGCTGTACTTATTAAATCCTAAAATAACTCACTCCAGTGATAATTTTCGTACTTATGTTTGATAATCTTCCCAGTATCACTGCCCTAGATAAAAATGAGGTTTTTCCATTAATATACACAATAAATATTAATTTACAACCTATTATGTGAAAATTATCAATGCTGTATGCATTTCTAGTGCAGCATTTTGCACCAGCAGTCATGTGTTACCCAGGATCATCCAAATGTGGGCACAGGTTAAAATCATGTGCAAAGATACTTATAGTATAAGAATAGAAACACAATTGTTAGGATTGAGGGTGTCAGGAAACAATTTGTAAGAGGTTCATGTCAGAAAATAAAGTTTTAGGTCATTTTGAACTCTCACACCGGCCTGTCTGCATCTCAGGTACCCTACCTCCCTGGGGTGTGCGGCTGGCGGGCGCCTGGGGCCGTGTGAGCCCCAGGTCCAGCGGAGGTGGAACGACCCCCAGAAGTGAGCGGAACCGGAGTAACGGTCATTTTGAACTCTCACCCGCCTGTCTGCATCTCAGGTTACCCGCTTATTAATAGAAAAACTAGGAATTTCAACACCAAGGGAAGTAAAACCCCTTAAGAAAAAAGAAACAGTACACCAGAGGAATCTATCCCTGAACACCCACAACACCATGGGGAAACAACGCAGATCCCCAGCTCGAAGAACAGATGAAGGAATCGACCCTGAAGACTCAAAAAGAATACAGATGTGCATGATCTCTCTGACAGTGAAATCAGAGAAGAAATTGGTAGGATGTTTAAGGAGCTCAACGAAAAAATTGAGCAGATGTCCAATAAAATACAGGAGAACATAAACGAAGCAGTTGAAAGGGCTGTCAATAAACTACGAGAGGAAATGAGAGCAGAAATGAGAACCATGCAAATAGAAATCACGATCACGATCTTCCCGTTAATCATCTATTTGCTAGAGCGGGCACCAGTAATATCTCAATATGTCCTGTCACATGCTGTAGAGCCAAGGGCATCGGCTTGGTACAGGAACATAAAGAGCCTCAAACCATTATATTAGGTCATGAGAATGATCTAATATAATTGTTACTGGCATTTGGCATATCAAATACAACATGAGCAGCTTGCTAGGCTTGCCGTGCGGGAGACATACTCTATAAACACCTCCAAATAAAGCCTTTATTGATGAACTGCGGCGGCCGCTTGCAAGACGAGACTGTGATGGGCTAGTCGGCAAATAGAAATATCATCGCTTAAAAACTCAGTAGACGAAATGAAAAACACAATCGGGGCTCTGAATAGTAGGATGACAGCAGCGGAAGAGAGAATCAGTGAGACTGAAGATGAGCTGCAGAAAGCACTCAGAGATCTACATAAGATGGAAAAAGACCGGATAATGAATCAGCAATGAAACAGAGAACAATAGGATGAAGCCAGGCGGAACAACATAAGAATCATAGGAGTCCCAGAGGGACAAGAAAGTAACCCCAAGGAAATTAAAACAGTTAAAAACATCCTGGCTGAAAAGTTCCCCGAGTTAAAGGACGAAGGCATCCAGATCCAAGAAGCCCGACGCGTACCAGCAAGAAGAGACCCCAATAGAAAGACCCCAAGACACATCCTAGTCAAAGTAATGGATGCCATAGACAGAGAAAGAATTCTTCAGGCAGCAAGATCAAAGAAGGAAATTGTATACAAAGGAGCATCCATTCGACTTTCAGCAGACTTCTCAGAAGACACCCTCCAAGCCCGAAGGCAGTGGTGGGATATAGTGAAAAAACTTAATGAAATGAGTGCCTCAGCAAGAATTTTTTTATCCGGCTAAACTCTCGCTCAGATTTGAAGGACAGATATACAACTTCTTGGATAAACAACAGCTTAGGAACTTTGTAAAATCAAAACCAACCTTAAAAGAAGGACTGAAAGATCTACTATAAGACGAGACATAACTCAAAAGAACAACCAACCTATTCAGAAAGATGGCACAAAATCCCATGAAAATAATCTCTCTCAATGTCAATGGTTTAAATGCACCAGTTAAGAGACACAGAGTGGCACAATGGATCAAAAGGTTGAATCCGACATTCAGCTGCCTTCAAGAAACACACCTGAACAATCGGAGCAAAGACAGGCTCAAAATAAAAAGGCTGGAAAACAATCCTTCATTCAAACAACCCATCCAAAAAGGCTGGGGTAGCCATACTCGTATCTGACAACATAGACTTCAGGCTGAAGAAGGTCAGAAGGGACAGTGAAGGTCACTTCTTAATAGTCAAGGGATGCATATATCAGGAAGAAATCACGCTATTAAACATATATGCACCCAACGAGGGGCCAGCAAAATACCTAAAACAACTACTAATAGACTTCAAAGAAGACATTGACAGCAACACAATTATAGTTGGAGACTTCAACACTGCTCTATCAACCCTGGATAGATCAACAAGATTGAAACTTACCAAGGAAATACTGGCCCTAAAAGAAGAGATGGAAGAAAAGAGGGCTGGTAGACATATACAGGGCATTTCATCCCCAAAAAGCTGAATACACTTTCTTCTCCAGTGCCCATGGAACATACTCCAAAATAGATCACATGCTGAGCCATAAATCATACCTCCATGAAATCAAGAAGATAGAAATTGTGCCAACTATTTTTTTCAGACCACGAGGCACTGAAAATTAAAGTTAATTGTACACAAAACGGAGACCAATACCAAGTACCTGGAAACTAAACAGCTCACTGCTGAACAACCAGCAAGTCATAAAAGAAATCAAAGAGGAAATCCAAAGATTCCTGGAAACAAATGAGACTGAAGACACGAATTACCAGAACTTGTGGGATACAGCAAAAGCAGTGTTAAGAGGCAAGTTCATAGCTCTTCAAGCATTTATCAGAAAAGAAGAAAAGGCCATCATAAACAGTCTGACTTCAAAACTTAAGATCTTAGAGAGTGATCAACAAAAGGAGCCCAACCCAAGCAGAAAGAAAGAAATAATAAAACTTAGAGCAGAAAACAATGAGATGGAATGTCAAAAAACAATCCAGAAGATCAACGAAACCAAAAGCTGGTTCTTTGAAAAAATAAACAAGATTGACAAACCACTTGCAAGACTTGTAAGAAAAGGAAAAGAGAGAACCCAAATAAATAGAATCAGAAATGAAAACGGGACATCACAACAGAAACCACAGAAATTCAAAAGATCATCAGAGATTAATATGAGAGCCTGTACGCCACAAAACAAGAAAACCTAGAAGAAATGGACAAATTCCTGAATTCCTATAGCTTCCCAAGTCTGCAACAAGAAGATTTGGAATACCTCAACAAACCTATCTCCATCGAGGAAATAGAATCGGTAATCAAAAAGTCTCCCCAAACACAAAAGCCCAGGTCCAGATGGATTCACCAGTGAATTCTACAAAACCTTTAAAGAGGACCTACTCCCAATTCTTTTTTAAGCTCTTCCAACAAATTGAAGAAACAAAAACACTCCCAAATAGCTTTTACGAGGCACATATCACCCTGATACCCAAAGCAGACAAAGATGCCACAAAAAAGGAAAACTACAGACCAATCTCCCTGATGAATACAGATGCTAAGATCTTCAACAAAATACTAGCAAACAGAATCCAAAGAGTCATCAAAAAGATTATACACCATGACCAAGTGGGATTCATCCCGGGAATGCAAGGATGGTTCAACATTCGCAAGTCAATCAACATAATACATCATATCAACAAAAAGAAAAATAAAAACCATATGATCATATCAATAGATGCAGAGAAGGCATTTGACAAGATCAACACCCGTTCATGATGAAAGCTCTCCGTAAAATGGGGATTGAAGGAACCTTCCTCAAGATAATCCAGGCCATCTACTACAAGCCCACAGCGAGCATCATTCTCAATGGGGAAAAACTGAAAGCCTTCCCCTTAAGATCAGGGACAAGACAAGGCTGCCCACTCTCACCACTTCTATTCAATATAGTACTGGAAGTACTTGCTATAGCAATCAGGGAAGAAAAAAGACATTAAGGGCATCCAGATAGGAAGGGAAGAAGCCAAGTGATCACTATTTGCAGATGACATGATATTATACCTGGAAAACCCGAAACTCTCTACCAAGAGGCTCCTAGAAATAATACATTCCTATAGCAGAGTAGCAGGGTACAAAATCAATACCCAAAAGTCAATGGCCTTCCTATATGCTAACAGCGAAAGAGAAGAAAGGGACATTAAAGAAACTATCCCATTCACAATTGCGGCGCAGAAAATCAAATACCTAGGAATCAGTTTGACAAAGAATGTAAAGGATCTCTACAAAGAAAACTACAAAACGTTACTTCAGGAAATAAAAGAAGACCTGAGGAAATGGAGATATATTCCCTGCTCATAGATCGGAAGGATTAACATTATCAAAATGGTAATACTCCCTAGAGCTTTATACAGATTCAATGCGGTCCCTATAAAGATACCCATGATGTTCTTCAAAGAGATTGCACAAACACTTCTGAAATTTGTATGGAATAATAAAACTCCAGGAATAGCTAAAGCAATCCTTGGGAAAAAGAAGATGGGAGGTATCACTTTCCCCAACCTCAAGCTCTACTACAGAGCAGTTGTAATTAAGACAGTGTGGTATTGGTATAGAGACAGACCTGTAGACCTATGGAATAGAACTGAGTATCCTGAAACACATTCTCAAATATACAACCACTTAATCTTTGACAAAGGAGCAAAAAATATTAAGTGGAGCAAAGAAAGCCTCTTCAGCAAATGGTGCTGGGAAAACTGGGCAGCTACATGTAAAAAAATGAACTTAGACCTCCTTCTAACGCCATGCACAAAAGTCAGATCAAAATGGATTCTAGATCTCAACATCAGACATGAATCTATAAGGTACATCGAAGAAAACATAGGAGAAACGCTCTACGACATCGAAACGAAAAGTATTTTTAAAGATGACACACCACTGACCAAGCAAATGGAAGCAAAGATAAACAAATGGGATTATATAAAACTGAAAAGCTTCTGCACCTCAAAAGAAACGGTGACCAAGATACAAAGACAATCCACAGAGTGGGAAAGGATATTCACCCACTACCCATCTGACAAGGGGTTAATATCCAGGATATATCAGGCACTGGTAGCACTCCACAAGAAAAAAACAGCCAACCCCATCAAAAAATGGGGAGAAGAAATGAACAGAAGCTTCCAAAAAGAAGAAATTCGAATGGCCAAAAGGCATATGAAAAAGTGTTCTTCATCTTTAATCATCAGGGAGATGCAAATCAAAACAACAATGAGGTACCATCTCACACCACAGAGACTGGCACACATCCAAAACAGCAAGAACAACCAGTGCTGGCGTGGATGTGGGGAAAAAGGGACTCTGATCCACTGTTGGTGGGAGTGCCGACTGGTCCAGCCCTTTTGGAAAACAATATGGGCATTCCTCCGAAAACTAGATATTGAGCTCCCATTTGATCCAGCAATAGCACTCCTGGGAATATACCCTAGAGACCGAAAAACACATAGCAGAAACACTATCTGTACTTCTTTATTCATCTCTGCGCTATTCACTATAGCTAGAATCTGGAAACAACCTAAATGCCCGAGAACAGAGGACTGGCTAAAGAAACTGTGGTTCATCTACACTATGGAATACTATGCGGCTGTCAGAAAAGATGACATTATGAAATCATGCTGAGTCAAATTAGTCAGAAGGAAAAGGACAGATATAGAATGACTGCATTCATTAATACGACATTAATAGATACCAGTGTTTTACTAAATGTGGGAAATGGTAATGGCAGATTAAGACTCACCATTGAATATACACAAAGAGACTTAAGTGATAAACTCTAAATATCTGCAGGGCTAGCCACAATGTGTAAAATAAGAGGCTGAGAGATACAGAGACAGAGAGAGAGACAGAGAGAGAAAGAGAGGAAACTGGGGTACCTGCTATTAAGGCAGCATGGGGGTGGGCAGGAGGGGGTGGGGTACATTGGTGGTGGAAATGGGGCACTGGTGGAGGGATGGGTGCTGATATATTGTATTACCAAGAACCAATTATGATCACCTTTGTAATTGTATGTTTCACTGTGGTATAATAAAAAATTAAAAAAAATTAAAAAAAAAAATAAAGCCCACATAGTAACCTGTTTCTGCTCTGGCAGAGCTTAGAAAAAAAAAAAAGAAAATAAAGTTTTAGAAGCTCTGCTTTGTGAACTGAACAAAATAATTTCACTCCAAATCTTTCACCACAGGAAAACAAGACGGGACATATGGAGATATTACTGGTGCCCGCTCTAGCAAATAGATGATTAACGGGAAGATAGTGATAGTGATAGTGATAGTGATAGTGACCAAACTTTCGCCAAGGAGGTATAAAATGGGAAAGAAAACAGGCTAACATACCAGTCTCTTTTGTTCTTGTTGTTCTTATCAATCACGAAAACA
Organism: Cryptotis parvus; assembly: GCA_021461705.1. Classification (NCBI taxonomy): domain Eukaryota; kingdom Metazoa; phylum Chordata; class Mammalia; order Eulipotyphla; family Soricidae; genus Cryptotis; species Cryptotis parvus. Next base: position 84,559 of record JAJIBD010027603.1, on the reverse strand, counting down.
TTATTCTCCTGTCTCCTTTGTAGAGGAACAAGTGAGAGTATGTGGAGAAAGCAAGTTGACATGTTTTGCCCTCACATTATTACCTTGGGAGTTTGAATTCTTTCCAAGATGTGTAAATATCAACTCTAGGAGTTACAAAGATTGCCTTGTAGGCAGAATGGAGGATAAAATGGAAAGAAACATGATAATCTCTATAGTTTTTTTTAAAGACCCTCCTGAAAGTCTTTGGGTAAGTTGTCTCACATTTGGATGCACAATAATGATAATATAAAAAGACTTCTGTCTGGAACTCAGTGACATTGATAAAGGTTAATGAAAATAGCATTTGTGTCCAATTTCCATCACATGATCACCTCTCTGGTGGACTAGATAACGTTTTGTGAAATAACTTGAGAAAATGAATGCATTCATTAGTACTTTAACTGGTCAATGCTTTACTTAGATCACTCAAAATATGATAGAAAAATAAATGGAATATATGCTAAAACCATTACAAATATTGAAATATTCTGTTAGATTTTTTATTGAAAACTATATTTTTATAGCCTGATAATCTTAGTCACAATAAGTGTTCCTCCTTCTATAGGATAGTTCTTATTCATCTTAAATTAGGAATGCATTTAGTATCATCTTTTGAAAGCATTGACACAGCTTGGTCTCATATCTCCAAATAGTGCAAAAAATATTTTATTTATAAAATCTTAGTATTTTATTTAATATTCACCTTTTCTTTTGAACATTGCAACACACTATGTATCTGTTATATCTCAGTTTGCCTTATCTCTTATCAACTATTTGCAAACTATCTCCTCACAATAAGCTCATAGGAAAGGGAAGGAAGTTATAATTCCCAATTGCCAGATGATAAAACTAAGACACAGTGTTTCAAACTATTTTAATTTCACATGGATAATTATGTGAAATTATCACATAATTATGATGAAGCAACAGAATGGAACTCCAGTTGTCTGAACTAAGGCCCTTGCATGTTCTTCTATGACATACTATTTTCACAACTGTGGTCATTAGTCTATGGCTGGGATTGTGATGGTGGTCATGTCAGTGGGGCCAGAGCAACAAATTTAATGACACAGCTGGGAAAACTTAAAAGCCTGCTCTTGGCTAGGTCATAAGTGGAGGTTAATACAATGGTGTCATTACAGCCAGTTACCCGCCTCCCAAAACCACAGCACAGATCAAGAGAATCAAAAAAGTTCCATTGGGGGTTGACTCAGGTCTAAACGATCAGCCAAGGTCATGATGGGAATGTGGAATAGACAGTGAACTGTTGAGCCCAATGCAAAGTTCAAAACTGCTCTGTGAATCCCACATGACCCAAAGTCTACCTTTACCTGCCAATTAAACGAAGGAGCTCATCCTCTGTTAGAGTTTAAATCCAAACAGTGTGCTCTTTCCTGGGCTAACAAGAGAATGCAATTTGTTTCTAAGTCAATCTTTTGCAAACCATCATTCTTGAAATCAGGCTATATTACCTGTCCACACTATTAAAAAACAACAACAAACCCAACTACCGAAGCAACTAGCTTTAACATTCCAAGGTCTTGTTGCACGTACTATACCTTTAATTTCATAATATATGCAGTTTTAAATTCAACATTTATTTTTAACACCTATATTTTAATGAAACATGAAATATAAAATGAAACTCCAGTCTGCCTTGTATGAGCACGAAGAAAAATCCTAATTACCTGTTTCAAAAGTGTGAAGCGCTTTCTAATTTTCCACCAGCCAGCTTCCTTAGACAGCACTCAGTATTATAACTATTTATGCCAATTGTGCTATTTCATGCATAAAATTACCGCATTATTGTTGGAATAGATGCCAGAGAGATATCTAAGCAGGGTGCAATCACTTCACTTTCTATCAAATTGGGCTCCTGAAAGGTATCATAAATTTTATTAGAAGGCAAGGGGCTAATGGCAGCCAATCAGTGTTAATGTTGATAAAATTGCTGTATTTTGCATTATAAAAACCGGAAGATATTTTTGTCTGAGGTCCAACTTTTGTTTTATTAATAATGCACCATAAAACTACATTGTAATCACATGAGATACTTTGCAAAGCTGACTGTGTTCCTTCCCCAGGATACGGGGTGACATTCTCTCAGGGTACCCTGGAATCTGTTGGTGAGGCAGCCTTTGCCTCTGCAACCTGATTAATGGTGGCGTAAAATGAAGCAATGCAAAATGCATCCCCACACTGTGGTACCATAATTCAATTGCATGTAGCTTTATTCTCTCAGGGTCCACTCTTTGGGAAACAAATATTAATGTTCCACTGTTCCCAGGTCCTTTATTGTGCTGTAAAAAAATTGTTTTCGATTAACCTGCCAATTGAATCTGGAGAGCTGGGTGGTTTTTAAGACTCCCTCGCTTCTTCCTGAGGCACCACTGTAAAGAGTAGCAGATTATGATGATACTGAAAAAGGAAATAGAAAGTTTGGAGTAGAGTGTTGGTCCTTTGCACAGTGCTGAGCTAAGCGCTAGCAATAGTAAAAATGATTTCCATAAATTGAAGGCAAAAATATGTGAACTTAGGAAAATCATTTAGCCACTCCAGGCATTTTGTGACCTTGTCTATAAAATTATGGTATAAGAAAAGATGGTTTGTAAGGCACCTTCTACAAAATGTACAGTAGCAGACCCCAACTCCAATATTAGACATATTCAAACAAACACCCCCTCATACCAACACACCACATACCTAGAAAAAGAGCATCATTTGGCAACTTTAACTCCATTTACTTATGTCTCTTCAACTGGTATCCGAGAGAATCAAAACCACCATCAGAACATAGTAAGCACCTGATGAATAGTGAGTCTTTAGCTACCGCACTATTCTAAAAAGAAACTTCCTGGGCAACAAGGGTCTATCCTCATCATCTAGCAATAGTAAACTAAATTATATAATCATTCATATTCTATTTCAAGCACTCACTTAGCCTACTGGATTTGTTTCATTTCTAACAACTTATTGAAAGACTAAGATGCAGTATAACCCTTGGGGCCGGGAGTGATAGCACAGCAGGTGGGGCGTTTACCTTGCACACAGCTGACCTGGGTTCTATCCTTCTATCCCTAAGACTTATCCCCCAAACACTGCCAGGAATAATTCCTGAGTGCAGAGCCAGGAGTAACCCCTGAGCATTGTCGGGCGTGACTCCCCAAAAAAGATGCAGTATAACTCTTGGTTCTAAGACTTGTGTTTTCTTGTCTTGGATCCAAGAACATAGAAATTCTTTAGGGGAAGGAAACCATTTTATAAGCTCTATTAGATCCCTATTGCTCAAACCCAGTCACTCAAAAAATCATTTTGGCACCGATTGGTCAATAGAAAGTTTTTGGTGGAATATGAGGGGATATGATGGTTGCCTTGTTTAGAATGTATTAAGAAAGCTGTGCTTGCAATAGGCATTCACTTTTAAAAGGAAGAAGACACATAGCAGATATGTCTGTGTTGCTTTCAGCTATGCCTCAAATATGTGTTTCCCATTTGAATATTACTACAAGTTCATTTTCTAAAAGTTGGTACGTTTCTTTGTCTTTGAGAATTTCTTACAGAAGCACTAATGACTGTCTTGCTCCCTAATTCTGTCTTGCCTGTTTTTTAAATAATTACAGTCATATTACAAATATTTCTAAAAGATTAGGGGCATTTATTAACAAATAAAAGATACTTTCATGTGACTAAATAGTATATAATTGATTATATGAGGTTTTTAAAACTCAAGCCCAACACATTTATGCAGTAACAAACTACCATAACTTTATACTAAAAAAGAAGGCTGCCAGAAGTGGTGTGTGACTCTGAGTCAGACAAGGATGTAGCAAGAGCGTGAGTGGTAGTCCACGAACATGTGCATCTAATGTAAATCCAGGTGCCAGAAGAAAAGTGCACCTTTTTAGTCTTAGGAATTCATTATCCACCTTCCCACTGATGTTCTTGCAGAGCAAAGATGTGGTTCTTTTGAATTTTCCAAATCGGGCAAAGGGATTGTAAATCTATAGGGCACTAGTAAAGCAAATTATTTTTTAAAAAATCCACTACCAGCCCCCTACCTGTTGAATGTCAAATGATCGCTAATTCAATCAGATGTTAGAAGCAAGAGAGCTCAAAAAATATGTGACTCCTAAGGACAGATTTTTTCCAGAACCTGGATTCTATTAATCACCAAATGAAAAAAAAAAGTTATGCTTCCATCCCCCAGTAAGACACTTTTTAATTGAATTCATCTGAATTGGAAATAAAGATTCACACAGACCAATACATAAATGTTAAGAAACAAAGAGTGACTTAACAGATTAAGTGACAATTCAGTCATGTACTGACCAACTTTCATGTTGAGGAGAAAAATTCAAAGTTCTCACTTGTGCACAGGTTTGTTCCATGCTCAGGAGCTGTCCTTATGATACTGAGAGGCATTCCCACTAAGATTTCCTTAATTATTCGCACAATTACTGTCACATTTTGCCCAGTTTTGCCTAGAACAGTTTAAACCTAGTGTGTGGGTGATTCTGATTTTAAAATTTTGTAATTTTAAATTTTAATTAGAGTAAAATGTGTAATTTAAGGTAACAAATCCTTAACTCTGAGTGTGACAGAAGTTTTGCTCTTTTAGAATACAGTAGAGCCAGTCAATTGGCATGTCCTTTGTCACATAAGAATACAGATGTGACTTCAAAACAAAACAAAATAAAAATCAATTTATAAAAGTATTTTGATAAAGGCTGCTTCCAATAGTGCTTGGGAGAGTGGGTGGTGCTGTTTGACCCCAGGGACCTTTAGGCACCACAGGTCCACTTGTCCATGCAGTGTGACACAGGGGCCACACTTAGAGCTGCACACAGGCTAATTACACTCTACTGCCCAAGCAATCCCCATAGCCCTCATGCCTTCTTGATCTCATATTATCTCTGAAGTGAAAATCCTTCATCCTAATCTACCTTCTACCAAATTCTTTGCCCAAGTGATCTGACATTTGTAAGCATATCAAGATATACCTCAAATCAAAACAGATGCCTCCATGTAATGTGATCAACATATTATACAAGGTATTTACAACGTAGATGGGAGATCAAAATTAATTCCACTATAAATCTAAATAAGAATAAAAATTAACAAAAATTGAAGTGGGAAATGTTATCAAAAGTTGACTTTTGGCTAATACCGCATATATGGATCTAACAATTTATCTCAGAGGTCAAAGATGGGTTTCATAAGAGTGGGCAGTAACCAATAATGAAAGGGATAGACTCTGACTAATGTCAAGAAAGAGAAACGCATGATCTGCAATGAAGTCATTCTGAAAGTGTCTCATTCGTTCAGGATGACACAGAAAATGAAGCCTATCACTTCTGTGGGTATTAAATGCATTTATAACAATCTGATAGAGAAATCACTTATCATTCAAATAAACACTGACACAACATTCAGCGCATGGAACTAGATGAAAAGACATGATAATATTGTACACATTAGTGTGGAGAAATACAAAGGGTTTTGTTTACATTTTTAGTTGTTTATATGACATTGTTTTAGTTATTTAGAAATGATGAAGGACTTAGTTCACCTACAGGGGAAGGAGAGAAGCAAGTAGGCAATAAATGAGTGATATCACAGAAGCCAGGGACGGTCACTTCCACAAACAAAGGGAACTCAAGGTAAGTTTAGCAAATTAGTATGTAATAAAAGTGGGTTTATGGATTTAGAAAAAAAAACACAAGAGACAGGCAGATCTTGTGTATGTGACACTAAGTATATTTATGTAACCTGAATATATTATTTCTGCAAAATTATTTGTGATCTCCTGAAGCCTGTGGTAATAACATAATATTTGAATCCTCAGTGGGCTAAATCTTCCATCATCCTATTCACATGCTGATTATATGAAACCTTGGCAATATATTCAAGGCCAATATCTTAGCATCCTGATTGGCTCATAACTTTTCAGTCTATTTGTATCCATTTATTATTTTGCATATAAAATGAAACATCTTCAGTTTTCTCTGATGTTGGTTCTAGAGAGTTGAAAGAATAAGAGTTTAGGCCACAGGAGTCTTTTTGCAGAGAAGATATAATGTAAGAGATCAGCAAAGCAATAAAAGGGTCTGACTGTCCCAACCCTAGTATATGAAATTCAGTTAAAAATATAACACCAAGATTTTTTAATAAAGGATGGAAGTATGCGGCTCTTGCCCTTGAAGATTCTAGTGCCAGATGAGCCTTTACAATTCAGACCTTGGAAGGAGGAGGAAAGATATGGAAAAAAGAGCTAATAAATCTCTGGAATTTGACAAGTGACAGATCTTTGCCTGGTTAACTGGCTATGCAAAGATTTTAGTAGATTCTTCTATCATTCCCAATTCCTTGCATTTATAAGAATGCTGTAATACTTAAATGACATAATGGAGGACAATCCAATCTGTATTTGCTTTCAAGAAGTACAGTCACATTGTAGCTATAATCCAGTATCTACCATTCTGCAAAGACAAAGCTGTACAAACTCCAAATCAGGGTATAAAAGCACACAATTATTTTAATTGTTTTATACTAGAGTAACAATGTTAAAACAATGGTGTATATAATTAGAACTACTGTCAGCTAAACTATCTAAAAGCATCAGCACTGAATTGATTGAATTACAACAACCACTTGTTCCTCATTTCATCTCGTTATGTTTCTAAACTCAACGTCTACTGCCTCTATTCTCCTGCCATTATGTATCTTTGCTAGTCTGATCTTCCTTCTCAGTAGGTTTCTTCATATTTGTTTCCCTATTTTTGTGATCGTCTCCACATCCCTCATCAAAGACATTTCTACCTTAGTTTTTATAAGTCATCAAGTTTTTCTTATTCTAAAACAGAGGGAACCTGATTCATTTGCTTAGGCACTTAACTTGCATTTCCCATTAATATACTTTTAGAAAACTCCAAATACAATTACATACAATGCTGAGGGAGATATTTCAATTAAGAGCACAAGCTTAAGAAGGATCAGAAGAAATATGACCTAGTTTGTTGTATTTGTTTTCTTTTTCTTTTTTAGTTATTTGACCACTTTTGATCAGTGTAGTTTTCCATAGACTGCACTGATTTACATTCTAACCTAAAGGAAACAAAAGTTCTGCTTTCTTTACATCCCTGTAAGTTACAGTTGTTCTGATCTTGGATTTTTGGACCATTAGATCATTCTTACTAGATGGGTAATACTCAATTTTTGTTTTACCATATATTCATGATGAGAACACTGAGAGATAGGACATCTGTCTGCTGCCTTTGAAGATTTGTTTGACTTTTTCCACGATTTTCCTAGAAGGTTCCTTGTTTTTGTTTTTTTGCAGTTTTGTCTGTGTTTTACATATCTGGATATTGTCCTTTTGTCAGATGAATGATGAACTAATATCTTCTCATCCTACTCCTCCTTGTCCTCTTCCTTCTCCTCTTCCTTCTTTTTTCTCCTCTTTTTATATAGGTGATCAGTTCTGAGAAGTTTGTTACACCTTCCTAGTTAAACTATTTTGAGACTTTTTATTACTGTTTTTTTTTTGTATTATTAGACTGTTCAGGATTCTCCAATATTCTCCTGGTGAAGTCTTGTAGGGCATATTATTTGAAAAAATTCTTCCATATCTGCTAAATTGTTAAACTTGTGGCATGAACATTTTCATACTAGTCTCTTATGATTCTTAGTATTTTTAATTTATATTTTTTCCTTTCCCATATATTATTTTAATTTCACTTCACTTATATCACCTGTCTTCCCATTGTTTATCAATTTGCTCGCTCTAGTGGGTACCAGTAAGATCTCCATTCATTGGGAATGAGGTCCATTATTGTTACTGTTTTTGGCATATCAAATACACTGCGGGTAGCTTGCCAGGCTCTGGATTTATCCCAGGGGCCCAGTTTGCTGTCAGGACAGCAGCATTCTCATCTCCTTCCTTTTCTCCTCCTTTAGTGGATAGAGTAAATTGTAACAGGACAGATCTTTAGGTCCATTGAGTACTGGAAGAGGGCAATGGGATTCATGAAACAGTCCAGGATGGGGGTTTAGGGTTTAGGTTTATAGGCTAATCTGGTCTAATTCTGTTCTGGCATTGACCATCTGAATTTCTGGAATGTGGTGGGTTTCTACTAACATGATGAACCAGGAAGAGCTGGTAGCCGCTCTGCCCCATGTGTCAGCGTCTCTGGGTCACAGCTGACAGCCCTGGAGCTGTTTGTGGGTGGGTTGACTGGGACCCCTGAAGGGACACAGGTGGAGGAGAGGGAGCCCCAGCTCCATCTTCACAGAAGTCTGGTGACTTTAGCTGCCGAGACCCCTGTAACTGGACTTGAAATCAGCTTCTCTCTAGGGTGGGGCTCTGACGATTTGTGGAGTCTGGACATTGAAAATGGCTTCCATTATGGTAGTGGAGGTTTCCTCTGACTTCTTTTGAGGCTCAATTGGGGTTGCAGGCAAGGACCAGAATGCGCCCTCCATCCTGGATGCCTCATGATCAGCCTACTAAATAAAATTATAAAATTAATTTATTTATTAGGAGTTTTTCCTCTTTCTTTTTGAGCTTAGCGAAAGTTTACCAATGTTGATTATCATGTCAAGAAAAAGCTATTACGTTAAATACAGGCAAAAGATACACATGATAACCTCTAAGTATATGTATTACAATGCAGAACATGTAAGAGAGGGAGAGAGAGAGAGAGAGAGAGAGAGAGAGAGAGAGAGAAAGAGAAAAGAGAAAAGAGATGGAGAACCTGCCACAGAGGCAGACTAGGGGGGGGGAGGGAATTGAGGACATTGGTGGTGGAAAATGGGCACTGGTGGAGGGATGGGCGCTGGAACACTGTATGGCTGAAACCCAAACATGAACATTTTTGTAATTGTTAAAAAATATTAAAAAAAAAGTAGAAGCTATTAGTTTAGATTTTTTTTTTTTTTTTGCTTTTTTTGGTCACACCCAGCAATGCTCAGGGGTTTCTTCTGGTTCTGCACTCAGGAATTACTCCTGATGGTGCTCTGGGGACCTTATGGGATGCCGGGGATCAAATCGGGCCGGCACATGCTAGCCGCATGTGAGGCAAACGCCCTACCCACTGGGCTATCACTCTGGACCCCAGTTTAGATATTTTTTTACTGTCTTTTTTACTTTATTTCACTCGCTGCTGCTATAATTTTTATTATTTCTCCCTCTAGTGACTGTTTCTTTTGTTCTCTTTTTCTAGTTCCTTAAGACATAAGCTTAAATTTTTGTCTGGGTTTCCAGATATAAGCTTTTATTGCTAAGAACTTTCCTCGTATTACTATTTTTGCTGTGTCCCATATCTTAGCTTCTGACTTTAATTCTCTTTGTTTTCAGGTTTTATTCCTTAATTTCTCCTTTGATTTCACATTGACCCAATAGTTACTCAATAGCATGTTGTTTAGTTTTCAAATAGTTTATTTATTTCAGTTTCTTTTCTATAGTTGACTTGTAGTATTAGTCCAGTGTCATCTGAAAGGTACTTGATGTGATTTTAATTTTCATGCCTTTAACTGACACAACCTACAAGAGATCACCAGTATAGCACTCACTCTTAAAACTGCTAACGTGGAAGCCTATGACCTAAATAAAGTCTGCTGGTTTCTATGGTGCCTCTAACTCTCGTTAATATCTTATACTTTCTTGCCCTCATTCTAGTATTTGTGTTATAGTATTTGAGGCTGGGTGTCAGTTCTCAAGGACAAAGTTTTGAACCTCAGAAATCCTCATCCTGATTTTAACTTAGTAGGATTTCATCTTCAAGGTTTGTTTGCTGATGCTGTTTTTGGGAGTGTTCAAGAATTACTGATATCTCTTTGTTGAGGGAACACTTCTGGTGGTACCTAGGAAACAATGTGTAGTTCCAGGGATAGAACCTGGGTCAGAGGATGTTCCTATTTTTCCAATCCACCTGGAAACTCTCCTTCTCTATCTTATCTGTCTGGGTTTCAGGTATATTCCTATGATTAGTCCAGATTTGGTAGACTTTTTGACACAATTTTAGATGAATAAAAACAAAAGTCATATGAATTTGACCATTTTGGCTCTGCCCCCAAACATAGTTCTTTCCCCAGTGTCATTTTAATTTCTGATATTTTATATGAAGTAGCATATAATTTTCGGTCATACTGTGGACAATTCTCCATCCATTGCAATGATAACTCATTAGAGCTATTTACATTTGGTTATTTAAGATATGTTTTAATTTTAGGCAGTTTAATTTATAATACTGTCAAGGGTAGGGTTTCATCCATACACTATTTCAGCACCAAACCTTCCACCAGATTACGCCCCTTCAACAAACTTAGTCCCCTGTACCATCATAATAAACTCAGTTCTATAGAACAGAACTCAGATTTTATTTCCTCTGTCCATTTGTTATTCCCTTACTATGATTTTTTAAATCTTCTTACTGAATATCTACATCCTGCATCCTTCCCTCTTCTTTCAGACTAGTATCATTCAACGTGATTCTCACCAGATATATCCACATAGCAGCAACTTGGTCTACATAGCAGCAAATTGAATGATTTTGTCTTTTCTTATAGTCAAATAACACTCCACTCTACAACATATATCCTAATTTCTTTATTCATTCATCTTTTCTTAAACACTTGGTTTGTCAGATTTGGGTTATTCATAATAGTGATGCAATAAAATTAAGAATGCATTTTTTTCTCAGTACAGACTTTGGACCCATGAGTTAGAAGCCAAGAAGTGGAAATGCCAGATCATATGAAATCTCAATTTTAGAGATTATTTTAGGGGTATCTATGTTGTTTTGATTTGCATTTCCCCAATATAAGTGAAACAAAGCATTTTTCATATACTTTTTAACCACCCATCTAACTTCTAATGGCAGTTTCTGTTCATCTCTTTTCCCCAATTTTTGATGGGGTTAATATTCTTTAGCTTTGTAAGAGCTTGATAAAGTTTGGATGTCAATTCTTTGTCAGATGAATTGCAGGCAAAATTTTTCTACCAATCTTCACTCTGGCTTTAATTCTGATTATCATTCTTATGTGGTTAACAAGTTTCTTAATTTGATGTAATGCCATATATTTATCTTTGCTTCCATTTGGTTGGCCAATGACACAAAATCATCAAACATATTTGCATGATATTTTGAGATATTCAAAAACTAAATAATCAAGTAGTTCATGTGTGAAAGAAATGCTAAAATAAATTTTGATTACAAAGTAGATAGCTTTAAATTTTGATTAAAAGTAGATAACTTCATTAAATGAAAATAAAAAGACATCATTTCTGTTATGCCACTAAATCAGTACTTAGGAAAAATTTAGAGCAACAAACACCTCTATGAGTAACAAAGAAAGGACTCACAATAACTATCTCTGTTTTCAGCAGATTAATCAGAAAAATTTTAAAAAAAGCAAAATAAAATCTAAAAATAACAAACATTTAAAATCAAGTGTTTTAGATAAATAATTTACTTTTCAATCAAAATAATCAAAGCATAACTGACAGATGATAAAATATTACAAAAAGGACCGAGCAAAATTATTTTGCAATATTTTTAACAAATATCAAAACCTAACAAAGGCATTATTATGAAAATAGCATTACAGATTAATAAAAACATTGGGATCATAATGCTATTGTCAAGGACACATGTAGCTAGTATATTCATTATCTTCAAATGTCAAGTGGTCCTGATCATTTGTTCATGTTTAAGAGCAGGTCATTTACTAAAATACTAATCAAAGGTTCAGTATAACTGAATAATGATTTGAGAAATAATGTAATCCTCCTGAAGCTTCTCTGAGGTTATTTGATCAAAGTTCTTACATTTTAAAATAGTGAATTCCTCCTTTATCTATGGAAGGAATTTTGTCCTGTGCTAGTTAATATATCTAAAAAGCAACACTCAAATATTTCATCTGTAGCATCTAGGGCTTGCTGTCAAATTACCCAAAATATATATGGAAAATACTTATGAATTTGATCATTTTTGGCAGAGCAATATTTCCTAGAAGTATTCTGTAAATAAAGCAATATCAGAATGTATCTATGAAATCATTTAAATAATTTGATGGACTAACTTCTTATATAAGAAATAAGTTAGTAATACACAAACGAACACACACACACAGCTTATACACTAAAATCTGCAGTGCACATAAAATCTTTTAAACTAACCACTTTTGAAACTATACTCTTGATCTAAGCATTAGCTATTACTAGAAACATTTCTGAAACTTCTGTATTTATAACCCAAATATAACTTCTTATGAGTATTTTCTTACCCTAAGAATTAATTATTTGGAAAACAGACAAAAGACAATTTACAATGACATGAAAGATGACCAAATTAGGGTTATAATTCTGATATCAAATTTTTTTTTTTTGCTGATAGTGGGACTTGAACGCTAGTTGTGAAGCAAATTCAAAAGAGATCTTACAAATGCATTTTGAGTGCTGACAACCTCATTAGAATAAAGGTGTCAACTCCCAAAATGACTACTTTGAAAGACAGCTCTCACTCAGATGTATAAATTTAAGTGTGTCAGCATGGGTGGGAGCAATTAGGAGAACCAATTTATTTCTACACAGACACATTTTAGGTACATATACCAGGTGAGATCAAGAAAGTTACTCCATTACGCACCTGCAAAAGTCTATTAAAGTTGGACTGCCTCCTGAGAATGTGTGGTTGATGACAGCAGAAGACTAGACGGCTACTGCTTTGATAAATACCCTAAGGGTCTGCAAAATGGCAGTGCTGGGAGGCACGTGCCAAATCATGTTTGGCTTTGGCCCCATAACTTGTGCTTCTGTCAAGGACTCATCATGTCAATTGGTGGAAAATGGATTACTGTCATTCTTCAAGGTACGGCACATCATTCCCCATTGATTGGCATGCCAAATCCTTCACAAAGTAATGAGTCAGGGACGATTCAAATCATCATCCAACTGTCAGCTTGATTGCATAGCCCTCTATCAATGGGATTAAACTGGTATGGCATCCAAAACGTAATGAAAGGCATTACTTTACTTGAGAAGTTGACAGGAAGACAGGGATACAGGACCCAGGAGGCCGAGGAATATAGAAAGATAATAATAATAATAACAAAAATGGGAAGAGTGAATTGATAGATGATATAAATAATTTTTTTTGCTTCACAGATGTCTTAACTAAAGAGAGAAATATTTATCTTCACAGAAAGTCAGCCCTGAAAGGGACACAAGACAAATTATTTAGCTAACCCTTGTCCTAAAAAGAACAAAACAAACAAAAATACTAAAATAAAGTAAGTGAAAGGAGTTATTAATGCTTCTAAACAACAGAGAATGGAAGAAAAATTTAAGAAAAAAATAATGTCTTTCAGTCTTGGTTCTACCTACTGGTTGTGTCACTGTTGGCAAGCATCTGCTTCTTACTTACAACTGTGTATAATTGCATATATCAGATTTATTCATAGTCTTATTCATATATGTTTTATATCTCATAAGCGAGAAAATTACTGAGGAAAAAAATCGTTTCTAATCTCAGTGTTTTACCAAATAAAATATTGCACAGTTTACTATGTACATACACATTAAATGTAGAGACTCAAGCAGAATCTTGTTTCCTTTACTTTGACTTTTCAGTGATGTCAACATAAGGCAAAATGAACCATTTACGAATTAAGGATTGGACCTTGATCTCCTGTGTAGAAACCATGTGTCTAACCATTTGAGCAATGGCTCCACTTCCAAGCTGAATAATTTTATACCCTAAATTTCTACTTTTACCCAAATAATTATTAACACATTAAAATTTAAAGGAATACTAGAATAAAGAAACCTACTTAATATTATTAATTCCAATATGTAATCACTTAAGATATTCATTTCCATAGAAGGCTACCATTCCACTTGCAGTGGGGCCTGGCTCATAGGTCTTAGGAAATACTAGTTATAAAGATGCTTTCAAGTAAAGCAAGTCTTGTGCTTGCATTATAGAAGCTCATTAATGGATTTATTTTGTGCTACAGATGGTACAGGGAGGGAAAGTATGAAATATACACTTGGCATATGCATGAGTTTCATAAGAGTCAAGAGTTCAGTAAATCAGTTGGAAATAGTCATACATGACAAATGGGAGACAATATCATCTAAATATTGAGTGTCACATTCAGTTTCATCCAAAACAAAGTTAAAATTTGATGCTATCACTCACTAGCTGAATTACCAAAAGTAAGTCATTCAATATCCCATGACCTCAGTCATCTTACTTGAAAATCATGAATAATAGCACCATAGGTAAGAAATACAGATAGAAGTCTGGAAAGATAAAGCAGTTGGTAGTGTACTTGCTTTGCAAGCTGCCAATCTGGATGTTTTAATCCCTGGCATCCCATTTGGCTCCCCGAGCACTACCTCGGAGTGGTTCCTGAGTGCAGAGGCAGGAGTAAGCACTGAGCATCGCTGGGTGTGGCCCCAAACTAAGGAAAAAAGCAGATAATGCCAAGTGATCATTATCTGATATCACAGAATGAAAGGACCAGTAAATTAGGCCTCTCTGTTCCCCCATTGTGCTCAGTAATGTCAGAACAGTCACCACTCAAATACATCTTGAGTAATTTGATGATGACTTAATAATTTTCTATGTTTAATTTCTTCCAAGTAGAGTTCCTTAGGGAACTTTTACTTTTACTTAGGTAAAGTAAAATTTTTCCGGTAAAGAAAATTTTCAAAAGCACTGTTAAATGAATAAAGAAATCAGAGAATTTTCTAAACACACTATTCAATATTTCATCTTTGTATGCGTATATTTTTTTGTCATTGAATTTGTAGCCTGACAAATGACCATTTATAAATAGCCATCTTTTCCTGTAACCCCTATTATAGCTTTGTAAAGTGTCAGGTCAGCTAGACTAAGTAAATGATGCTTATTTCAATACTACTCGTTTTTTACTATATGTCTACAGTTAGGTGAACCAAAATATAAAATTTTAACGCAATTATACAGGATAAAAATTAAGTAGCAACCACTTTAGAGTTCATGCATTTTGTCATTTCCTTCCTGTCTTCCACCTTCCCTGTGGCAACAGATGAGTGTGCAAGATTTTCATCTTTCTACAGTTCCTACTTTAGTTTTCTAACTCCTCACCATATCAGTTTAGCTCTATGGTGGAGGATCTAACTTCAGGTACTCTATCCAGGTTAATATGAAAGACCTGGCACCAAAACCTGGCATGAGTTTCATTCCATATTTAAGAATTCCAGCTGTTATTTCAGATAATTTTGTACATGCTGCTCTCCCTTTCATAAGGAAGCATAGGATCTTTGATTCACTTTATGTGTTTTTGGTCCTGAGGGCCCCTTCATATTTATCTCATCAGGGTGATAAGACTAAATTGCAGAGCTCACTAAGAGACAGGGATCTAAACCCAATCACACAGGTTAGGACCCGACGGATTTCGAAGTGTTTGTTTCACACAGAAGTCATTCTTCTTTCATTAACAGGAAATATTTTTATTTTATATTATTTATTATTATTATTTTTTTTGAGTCAAGGAGGAGGGCCTCCAGCGTGGGGGATATATGGTATGCAGTTTTGAACCCAGGTTGGCTGCAAACAAGCCCTAAGCTGTGCTATCACCAGCCCCCAAAGATAAATTATTACGTTGAAACTCAATTCATCTTATGTGTACATGTGTATTTCTAGTATTTATAAGTGTAAGATATCAATTTGGCATTAAAATTATTATTTGTTCAAATCTGTCATTTAATAAGCACTTATTTTATCCAAGCCTGTTGGAAACTGCTTCTGCTCATCTTTGTGCTGAGTACAGCTGTGTTGCCCAACAATAAGGGGGAAAGGATTCCCTCTGCCCCATTGGTAGCCACAGATAAAGACAAAGACTTGTGAATCCAGCTAAGATTCAAAAGGTTTTACTCACACAGGTTCTCATACAACAATACGAGAGACACCAAACCTTAGTTCAGGTAGATACACGCCAATGGTTAGACCAGGATCCTTCTACCAAGATGGGTATCACGTTTATGGGGAGAGCAAGCTGACAGAGAGAGCAGAGAGCAGGTCCCAGAGAGAGAAGAGGAAGAAGGCGATACTTTTATATCCCTCTTGGCCTGAACTGGTCCACAACAATGGGTTGCAGACAAGGTCAATTCTTTTAGATTCAGGTTTGCTTCCTCACAGAGCTCACCTGGTCTAGCTATTGAAATGTAATTTTGCCCTAGCCACGATCTGCCTTTTGAAGTTTCCCTACAGGCCTATGAAGAGTTGGGGAAGGACATCTGAGACTAATTTTATCTCAAAATTAATACAAAAGTCATATATACCATGGCTGTTCTATATCTAGGTAGCTTGCCAGACTCTGCCGCGGGTAGCCTGGCAAGCTACCTGTGTCATATTTGTTATGCCAAATACCAGTAACAATTATAGACCTCATTCCCATGACCTGATGGAATGGTTTGAGGCTCTTTATGTTCCTGGAGCAAGCAGGTGCCCTTGGGCTCTACTTGCATGAGACAGGTCATATGGAGATGTTACTGGTGCCCGCTCGAGCAAATAGATGATGAAAGGGAAGACAGTGATTCTACATCTAGGTATATATTTCTTCAATCTTCATGAGATTCTTATCTTTAGGGTTGTTCCAGGTATTAGCCTTTAGAGTTTACTGAGAACCATGTCCACGTGCCAGGAGGCAAACAACATTTCTCTCTGATTTAATTATGACTACACTGGCACGTGATAGGGTCAAATGGAAATGTTACTGGTGCCCGTTCGAACAAATCAATGAATAACGGGATGTCAAGTGATCAAGTGATATTATATTTAAAAGTGGATCCAAAGCAGCCAAGAAAACTTTGGTAAGGTATTCCAGTCCCATGAGGGGGAATCTATGAAGATTGAGAGGAAATATTTATACCAGGTAACATAGAATGTGGCAAGCTACTCTGCCACATAGAGAGTAACAGATCCAAACTGTTTTTCTGTCCCTTTCTACATTTCGGCCTGCAAGAGGTAACTACAGGCAAGATGCAGAGGCTCTGGATAGTTGTGACTAGGGTGTATACGCCAACAAAACCCCAAACTAAGAGTAGAGTACTTTTCATTCTCTCACTAATTCCATTACAGACTAGGTATCATTTTCCCAAATTTTAAATTGGAGAAAGTAAGTTAGAACCCAGAGTAGTTAGATAACCAGCCTAGAGTTTTAGCCGGATCATAATAACAGCAGCTAAGGTAACTAAACATATCTTTATGACATTTGGAATAGTAAAGGAAAAATGTGGAAACTTTGCTGGCATGTTAAAAATATGTTGGTGGTGGGAAATGGGCACTGGTGAAGGTATGGGTGCTGCAATATTGTTGACTGAGACCTAATTATGAACAGCTTTTTAAATATATTTCTCACAGTGCTATAATAAAATTAAAATAAATAAAAATATTGTGAATATTAGGAACAGTTGTTTTATGTAAAATTTATTTACAATATATCATTTTAAACTAGTAATCTAAAAATGAAAAGGAAGTGTAAAACACGTGACAATCCATTCAACTCTCAAATAAATTATTAAATACTTGGCTCACTTCAAATATTTTCAAGTCTTAAAAAAGTGTTAGTATGCGTGACAATGCATTTTTAGGAACTATTCCTAAGACACCAATAACCTATTAATTAAAAAGTATTTAATATTTAAGAGCAACCATTTAAAGTCAAGCAATATTATTTTAATTAGAGAAGCTTAAAAGCTAGAAGCTCAATATGGTAAATAGCGTGCATAAAATTATTTACTACATCTTAAAATGTGATAATAAGGTTGATTTTGCTCAGCTTTTTGAAAATTAAAAATTATCAAGTAATATTGATATATAACTACCATTGACCAAAGTGCTTTGGAAAATATGTAGTGTGTATGTTTAGATGTTTAATCAAAAAGCTACTATGAAATCAATGTATAGTAAATCATTATGATGAGTGGTAATGGAGTTTGAGGGATGCTGGGGAATGTATTATGCTGTTGTTAATTTTACATCTTGTCATTTTAAGTCAAGAATCCTGACAGTTAAAATTATTTCAGGCGAGCACCTTAAAAAATAATATAAATAATTGTGATCAGATCAACATGGGAAAAATCTGCCTTAGTTTGGAAGATGACATCTTAGTTTTATAAGATTTAAGTTAATCAAAATATTAATAAGTTTCATAAAGATGATTATGAAGGTAGAGCGATAATCATTTTATTTTGTGTGGTGGTGCTGAGGTGTTACTTCTGGCTCCCTGCTTGGGATCACTCCTGATGGGGGACCATAGGATAAGCTGGTGATTAAACCCAGTTTGGCCACATACAAGGCAAGTACCCTACCTGCTCTACTATCACTCTGGCTCCTGATTCCTTATTTTAATATGGAGTAAAAAATATTGAGCTAGCGTGCTTAATATTTATATTGTTTAAGAAGGACATTATTATTTCCTCAATAAAACAAAACAAACTAACTTGTGCTCCTGAATAACATAATTTAGGAGACTCCCGGCAGCAATAATAATGAGTTTGTTTAAAAAAAAAAGTGACCTACAAAAAATGATACTGAAATAGACAATCAGCATCTTAAAAAAAAACAACAAAAATTCTAAGTACAAGCCAATGTAAAAGTACAACATATTAGGGCCAGAAAGTACAAGGAATAGGGTGCCTGGCACCACATATGGTCCCCAATCCTGTCAGGAATTATCCATGAATGGAGATCCAGGTGTAATCTTTGAGCACTACTGGGCCTGACCCCCAAACAATAGCTATGCCTATATCTATTTACCCACCGATCTCTCTATGAAATGTAATATTGATAGCTCTTTTATCTATCACAGTTCTCACTGAACACCTATAATTTAGGTAATCCCTTTATGACTTAATGGCAAAAAGTGAGAGAAGTGATATATAATATGTACTTGGAATGAAAGGCATTTTAAGGAAGCACATACAGAACAAGATGAAGAAATTTATTCTGAATTAAAGGTAAGATACTCATGGAAATCTCTAATAAAATATTCTAGTGAAGTTGCATTCCTCACTGAGAAGCAATCAACAAAATGGAAAACACCAATCCCAATCTGTGAATGAATACTTAGAATTGTAAAGTATGTTTGAGAGTATGCCTTCTATATTGCACAGGTTTAACACTTTAATATATTATCTTTGGTAATACAATGCATCCTTTATGATCTATAGTAGGCCTTCTTTGGATAGTCTATAAATATTATCTCTTTCCAATTCAAGTGGGGCAATTTGGAGCCAGACCTGAACAACGCTCCATCTGGTAGGGAGCTTTGTATTCATGTAAATCTGGGTTCTCACTGAAAAATGGAAAAAATCTGTAGAAGTTTTACATTACTTGTCAATAGTGTCAACCCAAGGTCTTGTAATAAAAATATGTATAGCTCATTATTTCTGTTCCATTAACTTCTCTTTACTTCCTTTCTCTTTGCAAACCCTTAAGAGCTTATACTTCAATACTTAAGGAAAGTTCTAGTATTAGCAAAATATCCATCAACTGTTCCCCCATTTTTGAATAGAAACACTTTTTCTATTCAAGGGTTTTCAGGGACAATTTGGTAGCAGGGATAAAACTCACTGCCTTTTCTATATGTTCTATCACTTGAGCTATCTCCTTACATCCTTACCCAGTATTATTTGAGAATAACCATAATTTAGGTCTTAGTAAAATTTTAAATTTCTTTCTAATTATATATAAAGCTTTCCTATGGAAGGATACATCATAAGCAGGAGGTTGAGGTTTAATACAGAGAATTTAGAATTAACATTTTCAAGAAATCTTTATCATTGTAAGCTACTCTGGACAAGTTCTTGCTCACAACTATGGAAGGGTGCCTATGGCTGGGAGACTCAGACCGCTATGATGCAAATGCCATATGCAATAAACATTATCAAAATTCAAGACCAAATGCTGCTAGGTTGGTGTTTACACTATATTTTAAAAATTTAATATACACTGCAGTAGGTTTAGTCAAAATATGATGTAAAGGAAGATCTTCCTGCCAACGTCTGTACCTCTCCATACTGTCTGTGCTCAGTTTTCAGGCTTCTCTCTAAATTGTATTGCAGTCCAGATCATCTGGTTTTATAGGTGATTTTGTGTTTTAACCCCTTTTCTTAATCTACCTTTTGAGCCATATCTTCAAGGTCTTTCTTTAATAGAGAAGTATGTATAAGTATTTTTAGGCTAGTGTTATGAGTGATGATCAGATAATATACCTCAACTTGAAAAAGAAGCATAATGCATTATTTGCATTCTTTATAAGAATTTATTTTAGGAAAAAGGTAGACACAATTCACACCATGTGATGGCGCATTTATTTTATGTTTAAAATGGAATTGGGTTTCTTATTCACAAATAATCAAAGTGTATAGTGCAAAGTCAGTTTGTCCATAGCTCTCAAAAATTCCTTTTTCTTTTGCCTGTTGGATAAGAATAAGCCCTGCTCCATTTTTCTTAACTAAGGGTCTCACACATTGGCAATTTTGTCAACCTAGATGTAAACACCGCTGCCACGTCCGAATCATAATAAATTTTGTTTACTGTAGTTAGACATTGGGTTTGCTTACATTTTAGTTAAAACAGCTCAAGATTTATCCTTCTGTCAGAGTCACTGGAAAATTGAGAGTCGTGTGCAACTTGTAAGCTTTCTGCTTAATCTTCTGGAAACTTTTCCAATTTTCCTTTAATAACACCGGGAGTCCAGTGCTGTGCCACTTATGGATGGAGGGGAGGAGTTCTTCCTCCCCAGCCCCCTCCCCCTTTCACTCAGCTGACAGACTCAAAGAAATGAAATGCCGTAATATACATTAGCACTAAGTTATACACCAGGCTGTCACCATCAGGTAAAATTGATCACAAATTACTGATTACTGAATCAGGAAAGTCATCAGTTATATTGTACTTGATTACTTTCTCATAAGAGGAATACATTACTGACTATGGTGAGATTACTCATGCATAAGAATTTGGATGTGACACCCGGCAACCTGCACTCAGGAGAGATGGAGAATTGTGCTGAGGAAGTCAGCTCTGTGTTTCCTATAAAAATTGTGTTAAACCCGTTATTAAATTATGTCAAAGACTGTGATTTGTAACTGAATAATTTTCAACAGTTTTCCAGGTTCCAAACTTGTACATGACACGTTCTTCTTTCTAGAAAGTGCCATGGTCACTTATATCATCTGTACTTTCTGGCACAAAGAACTCTGATGCTGGTGGTTAGAGAATTAGTTCAATCCAGGTGATAGACTTCTTGCTAGGACAGCTCAAAAAACAAAACACTCCTTGTTGTGTGCTTTATTTCCTTCCTGAAGATCATTTGTATTTACCTTGAGTTTTCTCTTTCTTCCATCCCATACTGTGGATGTTTTGAGATACATACAAAGGTTGTATTGGAAACTGACTCATAATTAAAAGAGACTTTTGTACCTTATAAGTTCATATGGGCTAGGATATGGTTCATATCCTTAGAACAATCTAAATGGGTGAAAAACAGTGAGGAAGCTAGCTATATTTATCCATGTCTAATCCTCTCGCCAAATATCGAACTGAAACTTTCCCTAGTGGTAGTATGAATTCACTGGCTGGAAGCTTCATCCCTGGCAATTGTTGGCAGGTGATTGAAATTCAGTTTCTGGAAAAAGATACTGAGCAATGATGAACTATAAAGTTTGGTTGCCAACTCACAATTTGAACCAAAATAAAGTTTAGTTGTTTATTAAAAAAACAATCTGGCATACACAATAAATATAAAAAAATAATTAATGGCATAGAAAAGTAAAATACATAAATTTTCTTCTTTGACTTGCTAATTTGCATAAGAATTGATATCTTTACAGTCAAAAATTATTGAGTCCTTTAAAGAGACCTTTAAAGACACCTTTAAAGAGGTGTCCTAAGGGAACCAGAGAGCCGGCTGAGCTGCTGAAGATGTGGTACTGTGCCACAGGCCCGGGTTTGAGCCCTGGCACCACATGGTCACCGGATTGTTGCAAAGAGCAACACCCCCTTCCCCCAACCCCAAACCAGGAATAGCATCTAACCACAGCCAGGGAAGTCCAGAATCAACAGAATCTTGTAGCAGGTACTGGGTTAGCGGCTGTAAGGGAGACCAGCCCCGGAAGCTGGTGTGCTGAAATGGTCTGAAATCTGTTGTAGGATTTAGCAGACCCAGTTCTGCATGGCTACATCAACTTTTGGAAGATTGTCCCCCTGAAGCACACCATAAATGTGACCAATTTCAGACCAAGAATAGAAGAGCTTCCCTCAGGACAGACAGTTCTTGTTAACATTTTCACTGGAAAAATCCTGAGTTATTTGTTCTCTAAGAAAAAAGAACACCCCTCAAAGTGTTGCAGGTATGGCTGCAGTACCCGGCTATGTCAGCAGGTGGTAGACAGGAGACAGGCTTGTCTACACCCAGGGCTCTGCCCTGTGGGCCCTGGATAGTTGACTGTCTGACATAGAAAAAGACTGGGTCCCCTGGATTGAACCCAGAGCCACGACAGAGCCTGGCAAGCTACACATGGTGTATTAAATATGCCAAAAACAATAACAATAATGGACCTCATTCCCAATGAATGGAGACACTACTGGCACCTGCTCAAGCAAATCGATGAACAAAGAGAAGACAAGTGAAGACAAGTGACAAGTGACAGTCATAAAATTCTTAGGGCAATCTCTCATTTTGTTCAGAGACTTTTAGACTCCTTCATATTCAAGATGAGCTTTTAAATTTTCAGCTTTTGAGTATGTGCTCTTCCCTCCATCCCCTTTAAAAGATCATTAATATAGTTGACTCCATGTGATCCAATTCATTCTTCTGAAAGTGAAAATAATACTTAATACTTAAAGCATTCACCTTGCTCCTGGTGATAGACTTCAAGTGATACTTCGCACTTTATGCCCCATTAGAGTTACCAAAGCCTGGAAGCTATAGAGAAGCAACACTGAGCTATCCTTGTTAACTCAGTTGTGAGAACATGGACACTTCATGGATGCTGATAACGTTGTCACAATGCCAAGGTTTTATCAATTCCTAAAAAGCATCAGGTCTTATTGTTAACATCTCTAATTTCTCTGAGTAGCTTCTTATAACCTAGAGAGAGGCACCTATCACTTGATCACTTGACATCCTGTTATTCATCAATTTGCTCAAGCAGGCACCAGTAATATTTTCATTTGACCCTATCACATGCCAGGTCGGGGGCCCGGGGCGGGTTTAAAAGGGTTTACTTACCAGGTCGGCTACAAAGGAAAAATGAGGTGGAGGGGTTGGGGGGGTTATTGAGTTTTATTTTAGTGTCGGAGGGAGATGTTGTTTGCTTGGAAGCAAAAGATTCTCTCTGGTTGGTGTTGGCGGTATGGGTAGTGGGGAGGTGAGGGGAGTGCAAAGTGTAGCCCAATGGCATCTGGTTGCTTTAGGAATACAAAGAGCCCCAAACCGTTCGTTCAGGGTCTTGAGGCACCTAGCAAGAACAAAATATTGCTGAATAGGCCCATAGATTCCTGTTTTAATTTCCCCTAATCATAAGATTAGATCATTTTTAGTAGAGACAAAAGCTAGGAAACAAACCTATTTTTTGAATCAAAATATATGAATATTTTACTATTATATTGTCTCTATAAGTCCCAGTTCCATATTCATAAAAAATTAATCCTTAGGAAAGAGTCTAATAGCATAATTCTAAATTGGTATTATTTGTGATATTTTTCAAAATACATCTTCCAAAACACAGGGAAGACAGTCTTTTTAGGTTCTAGGTCAAATTAAAATTCTAAAGGGAAGACAAAAACAAAAACTATAACAAATATTTATCTAATTTCATAATGGTAGTATTTGAATGGCATACCGTCTCCTTGTAATTCATCATAAACATGTCCAGACATGTTTCATTAACAGTATAACAAACAATAGCTCAAACATTTAATCATCAAACTTGGTTGCTTATAACAATAGGATATGTAACACTATAGGGCAGAACACAAATGTCATGCAATGCATTTTTTCTTTGCCTGAGCTTTAGTATTTGGTAAGATCTGACAAATATTGGCATTATATGTCACTAAGAAGTAAAAGATCATGCTCTGACCTTCAAGAATCCCCACAATATGTACATTATGTTGATGTGCCCTTTGTTTTGTCTATCTTGGTTTGCTTTGGCGGCCTCTGCAATTTCAGGATGAGCAAAGTTGTTTTACCAAGTTTCCAATGGCAGCATTTTGACCAAGGAATTAACTAAAGCCGAAGACTACTTCTCCCACAATTTATTTATTACACTCTGACACAGCTGGTAGGCATGACATGTTAAGAAAAGAATAAGCTATTAATAGCTCAGATACTCAGTATCATTTGAGAACCAAGTTCCTTTTCTAAAGCCAGTACAAACTCTATTAACACAGCTTGCTTTTCAGTGGGTGTCTTACTTCTTCAGTGTCTAAGGGGTTGCTTTCATCGAGGTTGTATATTCTATTGCACTATCTCACCCAGTGTTTGTCTTGCTCCTGGGTTGCATTGCTTAACATGGCATCCTCTAGTTTCACTCATTTTGTAGCAAAACACAGATCTCATCCTGTCCCAAACTCAGTGGCATTGTACTGTAAGTCTGCATCACAAATTTTTGAGAGCCAAATTATATTGTTTACTTAACGAATTTTAGATTGTTGTGGAAATGTGAGACTATCCTCAGTAATGCTCAGAAGTTGTTCTTGGTAGTACATGTAGTTCTAGTAGATCATGCCATCATGCAGTTCTGGGAAGCTCATTTGTGGGAAGGCATGTATGTGTTTTGTACTATATCTCCAGTTCTATTTAATTATTATAATTCATATAAAGGATTTTTATAGAAATTTTTGTCCATTTTTTGGGGCTACACTTTGTGTGGTGAGGGCGTAATCTTGACTCTTTCCTCAGGAGTCACCCCTGACGGTTCTCAGCAAACTGCATATAGGTTTCACCGCTTCTTTATCTAGGTATCTGTTGGAGGCACATTGACTATTCGCAGTTTAAAAGTGGTGTGTATGCTGAGACAACATTTACCTTCATAGGTTATAGATGTTTGTAAGATTTTAAATCATAGTTGGCTCAATAAAGAAAAGGAAAAAATTAAATAGGATGATAATTTGGAGACATATTTACAGATAAGGATACCCAATTACCAATCGACATGACATTAAATATTTCTATCTCAATATGTCTTCATTTTGCTATCAAAATATATTTCCTTAAGCATCACAATATATCTATTAACACAGATACTTGTGGAATAAATTTGTTTTGGGATCAAAAAATATATCAAAGTATTTTAAGAAAATGATTATCAAATAAGGTAAAACATTGTATCTTTTTGCAATAGTTATCCACTTATCACTATCACTATCTTCCCGTTCATTATCGATTTGCTCGAGCAGGCACCAGTAATATCTCCATATGTCCTGTCTCACGCTAGCAGAGCCCAAGGGCATCTGCTTGCTCCAGAAACATAAAGAGCCTCAGACCTAATATATTTGCTACTGGTATTTGGCATATCAAATACAACACGGGCAGCTTCCCAGGCTTGCCGTGTGGGTGGCATACTCTTGTAGTCACATCTAAATACAGCATTTATTGATAAACTGTGCGGTCGCTTGGTAAGTATATTATTTCAAAAATCTAACAAAAGAATGTAATATCATTTACAAATCAAATTTATAAATGCCAATAGTAAACATTCCAAATAAACTGAATCTAAAAACATAACACAACTGTCACTGTAAAGGAGAATCATACTGCAAAGTTTTAGCTAGCTCAATAATTAACAATGATTCAAGGGCCAAAGCAATAGTACAGCGGTAGGTCACTTCCCTTGCACAGGGTCCCCTGAGCACCCCAGGAATAATTTCTGAGAGCAAAGCCAGGAGTAACCCTGAGCATCGCTGGGTATGGTCCAGAAACAAAAACAAACAAGAAATTCAGCACTGGCAATCTGACCAACAACATTCCTTTCTTTTTTTTTTGTGTTTTTTGGGGGTCTCACCCCACGATGCTCGGGACCATATGGGATGCCGGGGATCGAACATGGGTCGGCAGAGTGCAAGGGGAATATCCTACCCGATATGCTATTGCTCGGGTCCAGGAAGTGACTTTCTATAACTCCTCCCTGCCTCATTTTCATGTTTCTCAATTATTCCATTAGTGTCATTTACCTTCCCGGCATCAACAATGAGATCTTATTTTTCTGTACTCACCAAGCTTTCAGAAATTCTGTCAAACGCTGCCTTTGTAGGAAAAAAAAAAAAAAAAAAAGACCAAACCAACAACAAAACTCCTCATTCAGATTGTTGAGAGTCGAAGAAACTTCGACTTTTTTTTTTTTTTTTTTTGCTTTTTGGGTCATACCTGGAAATGCTCAGGGCTTACTCCTTTACTCCTGGCGCTGCACTCCAGAATTACTCCTGGCAGTGCTCGGGTGACCATATGGGATGCTGGGGATCGAACCTGGGCCTGCACAGGCCAGCTGCTTGCAAGGCAAATGCCCTACCCGCTGGGCTATCGGTCCGGCCCGAGGGGTCCCTCTTTTCTGGCAGACTTTTGGTTTTGGTTTTCATTTGGGGTCACAGCAGACAATGCTCAGGGCTGGCTTCTGGCTCTGTGCATAGGGGTCACTCCTGGAAGGGCCCAGAGGACCCTGTGTCGTACCTGAATTGAAGTCAGCTGCTTCAAGCAAGGCAAACACCTTAATCCTCGTGCATGCTCTGATCCTCATTTCCCTGCAAGTGTTTTTTTTTTCTGTTTTTTTTTCTGGGTGGGGTGATGGTGGTGATGGTGAGCTTTGGCCACACCCGTGATGCTCAGGGATCATTTATGGCACTGTGATTACTCAGAACTGAAATGTTCCCTCAGGTCCTGCAAGGATGAGCCCCAAGTACAGAACTGGAGTGAACCCTAAGGACTTCCTGGTGTTGCCCACAAAATCTAACCCCCCCTTCCCAAAATAAAGAACAACAGTCATCAACTTTTTTTTTTCTTTAGGTCACACCTGACGATGCTCAGGAGTCACTCCTGGCTCTGCACTCAGGAATTTCTCCTAGTGGTGCTCAGGGCACCATATGGGATGCCGGGGATGGAATCTGGGTCAGCTGCGCGCAAGGCAAATGCCCTCCCCGCTGTGCTATCGCTTTGACCCTAAGTTGTTTTTTTTTTTTTTTTGGTTCACACCCATTGATGCTCAGGGGTTACTCCTGCACTCAGGAATTACTCTTGGCAGTGCTCGGGGGACCATATGGGATGCAGGGGATGGAACCTGGGTCAGCCACATGTTAGGCAACGCCCTCCAATTGTACTATCACTCTGGCCCCTAATTTCCTTTTTTTTTAAATTTTATTTTACTTTTTGGGTCATACCTGGTGATGCTCAGGGATTACTCCTGACTCTGAACTCAGGAATTATTCCTGGTGGTGCTTGGGGACCATACGGGCTGCCGCTGATCGAATCCCTGGTCGGCCACGTGCAAGGCAAGCGCCCTACCTACTGTGCTATCAGCTTCGGCCCCTCAAGGATTATTTCTGATGGCTCTGTGGGCCATATGGTTGCTGGGGTTAATCCCTGGTCAGCTGTGTGCAAGGCAGATGCTCGATTCACTTTTATTACCACTGTGGTGCTTTTTCTTGGTTTTTGGTCTTTTGATGTTTTCTTTGAAGGCCTTCCCTTCCTCTCTCACCCCTTCCCAGCTTCTGCAAATAAACCTGTTTCATTGCTGTATCTCCTGAAATTCTTTCTGGAACAATCTGGAGCAGAGGTTCAAACTGGTTTTTCTTGTCCCTCAGATACCCATTTCTTGGGGCAGCCTGTTGGTTATTCCCAGGCTCAGCTCCCTTTCCCAGTGAGAACCAGGGGGCAGTGATCCTTCTCAGGCATCTTCCCGTGGGTAGATCATGTGGAACTTGGTGTAATCTGACAACTGTCAGGAGCTGGATAATGTAAATGAGTATCACTTTGAAAGTCCAGACAGTGCAAGTGCTCATGGCTGAGTTTCTCTGTGCTGTTATCTTTTTTTTGGGTGGGGGATATCCCTGGTGGTGCAGAGGGCTTACTCCTTGCTCTGCACTCAGGTTTCAGTCCTTCGGAACACAGGGGCTCACATGGGATGCCAGGTGTTGAATGTGGGTTGCCCGCAGGTAAGGTAATCCCCTGCCTGCCCTCCCCTTACTGTCACTGTGGTCCCTTGGTGCTTGTTTCTGGTACATACTTCCTGCTGTTGATGAGGGTAGATGATCAAGGGAGGAAGAGAGCAAAGCCAAACCACAAGTGTGTGTGTGTGTGTATACATACATACTATATATGTATAAAATATATAAAGGAATGTGTAAAGAATGTACACATACATATATACATCACACATTCCTTTATATATGTTTATATAGATATGTAGTATGTGTATATATATGAAGGGCTTCAGGTAGAGTATTTGCCTGGCATGAGTTCTCAACCCTGCATTCAGCCTCATGCTTGCCCTGCCCCTCTGCCTCATTAAGGAATGTTGTGGGTGCCCAAGTGAAATACAGCCTGGTAAGGTGTTTGTGTTGCACCTGACCAACTTGAGTTCAATCCCCAGCATCGCATATAGTTCTCCCACCACCAGGAGTGATTCCTGATGCAGAGCCATGAGTAACCCCCTGAGTTATCCACTTGCATGTCAAAAATGTGTACCACCTCTAAGAGTCTCGTTAAGCTTTCATAACCTATGAGGATTCATACCTACCCCATTACTGCATTATTCGCCTTCTCTCTAAACTACTAAATTTCTTTAAACCTGCATCATACAACATGCGATCTAATTAATTATTCTTGTTATTTTTTCGTCTTTATTTTTTTTCCAAGACTGAGATAAGCAAATTAAAATGAGAAAACATATTTCTGCCTTCCTAACACCTAATATAGCACAGGACATACTTGCATTAAACTGATTCTCATAGATAATCTAAAAAATAAACATAACTGGCATGTTTGAACATGTGTTAATACATGTTAATGGAAGACAAACACTCAAAATGAATAATTCTAGGATATTTGCTCAACTCTGAATCACACTGATGTCGTGTTCTTTCAAGCCTGTATCCCATACTCCTTTAGCATAGTTCTCTCTACTTCTGCTTTTCTATTCTGGAGAGGCCTGTGTTTTTCTCAAATATGGTTTTTCTTCCTCACTTTTTTCTAAATAAATTTCATTCAATAAAAACTATATTGATTCACTAAAAAATAAATAAAAGAAGACTTGTAACTTATTATTCATTTTGTAAAAATAGGTTGTAGATTCTGTCAGTGATTTAAATCATTATGAAAATGTTATTAAAATTCAGTGGAAAAGGAGGTGCTGTTGATGGATAGTCCAGAGAAGTTATTTCACTCAAATTAAGAGTAGTTGATTATATAAGGGTTGTCGAGGAGCGCTGCCGGTGTCCCCGACAGTGTTGGGAAGCAAGTTCCCTTCTACCTCCGAGCTGGCGGGAATGGATGAAGACTCAGGAATCCGATGTAGTTTTTAAAGGGCTTTACTATCACAGGATCCAATATACAATCCAAGAGCAGGGAAAACCTCCGGACTCTGGTTTCCCAGCTAGGACCCAGCCAGGTGTAGGCCAAGATGGCTGCCACCATGTGTTGAGGCCCAACAGAGAATGGAGAGGACGGAGAAGCAAAACACCAAGGGAAGCCGAAATAGCAACAGGGGGGAAAAAGAGGGAGATTCTTTCTTCTTACAGCTTATTTTATAGCAAGGAATCCCACCAAACTCCCCAGCCCAGCCCATTTTTTGGCTGGAATATCTAGAGATGAAAACAGGAAAATAGCTTTATAGAAATGTAGCTGTTGCAGGACTCCTAAGGGCTGCTGCATCTGCTCTGAATTGCCGCCTGCAAATCACTTCGTAGATAAGGGGGTAGTCTAGATGTGGCAGTTTATCTGACCATGTATGCTGTACTAGCTGGTATAAATATTCTCCCATGCTACCACAATCATCGTGGGACTAGCTAGATCTTACCAGCATATTAGCCTGGCCACGTAGGACTCTAAGTAATTAGACCAGAGAGAAATGCTGTTTGCTTCCAAGCAAACAAGCATGGCTCCCTGATAT
The DNA here is from genome assembly GCA_021461705.1 of Cryptotis parvus. Classification (NCBI taxonomy): domain Eukaryota; kingdom Metazoa; phylum Chordata; class Mammalia; order Eulipotyphla; family Soricidae; genus Cryptotis; species Cryptotis parvus. Next base: position 54,378 of record JAJIBD010027603.1, on the reverse strand, counting down.
ACTCAAAGGCAACTAAAATACAAAACTACCATGAAGTAGAAGAGACTTGTGAAGGCTTGGAGAAATATTTAACTGGCATTAGTATTAGTCTTTGGTACAGAGACATGCCATCTCAGAAACCCCCTTCTCTACCCTATAAAGGCATTTCCAGGCAGATCTTGGCTCAAAACATTAGCATACAAAAGGGCCTAGGTGAGGTGCAGGGAAGGATTACCTAAGGGCATTTGACCCTCCCTGCTTTCCATAACAGTGGGAGGAAGGTCTGAGTTGCAGGGGTATAAAACTAGCCTGCTTTCTCTCTTTCGCGCTTCTTTTTGGGCTCTCTCTTTGTGAGCGCTCACCCTTCTTGGAAGTCTTGTCTTCTTCTCCTTTTACAGGGCCTTTACACGTGGTGGCCGCCATCTTGGCCTACACGTTGCTGGTGTTCTAGCCTGGAATCCTAAGCACCGGGCTTTTCCTTTTGCTGATTTGTATGCCTGAACCTGTGATAAGTAAAGCCTTTTAAAACTGCATCGGATTCCTGAGTTTTCATCCATTCCTCGCCGGCGGAGGTAGAAGGGAACTCGCTTCCCAGCACTGTTGGGGACCCCGGCGGAGCTCCCCGACATGTAACAACTTCAGGAGACCATCTGGTTGTTTACATGGACTCAGAGCTAATTAAAAGCTTCCTAGCAGAGCTGGGAGAAGCTATAAGCTAAATGTAACTTCCCTGGCAGGAAGGATCAAATGCCCTCAGGTAATTTCTCCCAGCACCTCACCTAATGTCTTGAGCCAAGATCTACCTGGAATTGCCTTTATAGGGTAGAGAAGGGGGGTTTCTGAGATGGCGTGTCTCTGTACCAAAGACTAATACTAATGCCAGTTAAATATTTCTCCAAACTTTCACAAGAGTCTCGTCTACTTCACAGTAGTTTTGTATTTTAGTTGCCTTTGAGTTTTCAGGGAGCCATGCTTGCTTGCTTGGAGGCAAACAGTGTTTCTCTCTGGTCTAATTACTTAGAGATCCAACATGGCCAGGCAAATATGCTGGTAAGATCTAGCTAGTCCCACAATGATTGTGGTAGCATGGGAGAATATTTATACCAGCCAGTACAGAATACATGGTCAGATAAGACTGCCACATTCAGACTACCCCCTATCTATGAAGTGACCTGTAGGAGGCAATCCAGGGCAGATGCAGAGGCCTAGGCTTTTGGGTGTCCTGCAACAAAGGGTCAACATATAATTTCTGATAATTTTAACCTTTCATGGTATGCTAGAAAATGTTTAACTGGCTCTTCATGAAATAGTCAACTAAAGTTGTCAGTTTCTCTGATTTAGATATCCATACTTTTACAACTAATGTAGTGGTCACTGAATATTGGGTTGGGACAATGCAATTTCTCTTTCTGAGAAGAGAAATGAACTGAGCAAGAGTATAGAGCTTCAGAGACCACAATAGTTTATGAAGTAGACGTAAGTCTGTACTACTTATGTAGAAACTTCCTTCCCAAAGGCAGGGGAGAAACTTGGAGTGAAGTATTTATTTATTTTTCTTTTTAATCTTATGCATGTGTCTCTCCTAATGAGTGAATGATAATTCTACTAAGATAAATGAAAAAATATTGTGACTAATTCTACTTCTTCAAATTTGAACTTTATGAGACAGTGCCATTATTATACCTTTTTGGAGGAAAATATTATCACGCTGTCCTTATTTAGAACTCCCTAAAATAGTAAGAAATTCCAGAAGCAAAATATTACCCTGGACAAAAGGAAATTCAAAACCAGCTAAATTAGAATGAAGTACTGTAGTAATTTATACATAGAAGCACAATGGATACTGGCAGATTATTTTTCCCACAAAAGAAGTAAATATTCTGTCCTAGAAAGTTTTAACTTCAACTTTTTGTCACAGCAGAATTTACTAGCGTAATGCTATTTCAATATATTTCCTTTCTTGTCAAAATCCCTGAAGATAAGACTTTATTTTGATAATTCATGTATCTGGATATCAAACAGCTGTCAGGGTATCTACCAACATCTGCTGCTAAGTTTTTATCTCTTTTTCTCCATCTGGCCTGAAATCACCAGAACCCAAATCAAGACTGAACAGAATTATAGGACATTCAAAAGAAATTTCATATAATTTTTTGGAGATATTAACAATGCTTTCTTAGTTGAGTTAGAATTGCACATCCCATCATATTAGAGAAATCTTTTGTATTCAACTTTTCAATTCTCTTCCCTCTGCCAAAAATTTAAATTTTGAAAATGTGTTGAACGTTTACCTGCATTGAAATTGGTTTGGCTCAGAAATGTTAAGTATAATGAGTATATTATTAGCAAATTTTATTGTGAAAATATATTTAAAGAATAAAAATAATTGATCTATAAACATAAATCCTAGAGCATTATTTTTTTATCTTGTGAAATTAAAAAATTCATCCTATATCTACTGGTGTCTAGACAATCTAGGTTTGCTGAAGCAGATTTCCTATATTCTTCTTCAAATATCACAGGATAACTTGCTGTTAAATATTACAAGTCTTTGCTAAGAACTATCAAGAAAAGAAAATAAGCCATATGCAGTATTAAATTATTATTTGCCTAAGATCTCACCATCTTTGAGTTTTTTTGTGGCTTAATTCCCCTTTTTTTTTTTTTTTTTTTGGAAAGGGACACACCTGATATTTCTCAGGACTTCCTCCTGGCTCTGTGCTCAGAAATCACTCATGGTGGGCTCAGGGAACTACATGGGTAGAAGGGATCAAATAAGGGTCAGGTATGTGCAAGATGAAATCCATCCCGCTGTACTATTGCTAGGACTCTTTAATTCCTCTTTTTGAGACTTTGTTCTAAATCTTAAACTGCAATATCTCCCAGTATTTCAAATCCACCATAAAGATATGGGTTCTCATTTAAAAATGAGAGACAAGTAAAAGGGAACAAATGTTAAAAAAAAAAACAACTGGTAAATCAATATAAAATAAAGATGAAATAAGTACAGCTTGTTTAGCAAAGCTTGTTATTCCAAGAACTTCCTGAGATTATCAGTAGTATAAATATATATGGGTTAATGCGGACTGTCAGAAGCGCACCCTTCACTGTTATGAAAAGCAAGACTAAAAAGTTAGAATTACCTGGAAACAAATCAGTGATTTCATTTGCATTATTTTTTAATCAAGAGAAAAGAAATTAAGACACAATTTTAAAAGAATTACACTGCAATTACTTCATTTACTTACTTCTTAGTGGAATAATCAAGAAATAGTCTTTTTCGTTTATATATATATATATATACACACACACACACACACACACACACTATGGTAAAAAAAAATCAGATGATTATCAAACTACTCCCAAAACTTTGACTTTATCATAAGTATTTTAGAATTATTATTTATTTATTTATTTATTGCTTTTTTGGGTCATACCCGGCGATGCTCAGGGGGTTTCTCCTGGCTCTGCACTCAGGAATCACTCCTGGTGGTGCTCAGGAGACCATATGGGATGCCAGGGATCCAACCCAGGCGGCACAGGCCAGCCGCGGCAAGGCAAACGCCCTACCCGCTGGGCTATCGCTTCAGCCCCCTCAAATTCTCCTTTAAAAGGTGACAACCAAGGACCATTAGAAATGGGAAAACTAGGTGTCAGTTTCTAGCTTTCAATATAGAGAGTTTCCTTTTATTATGATCTGTAGGTAACCAGGACCTAGGATGTTTTGCCGCAACTTTATTTTCTAAAATTAAATCACATGATGTTATTTCCTAACAACATTATAAAATTTGGGGAGTATAGCTTCTCATCTTTATCTGGGGTATTTCTTAGCAAAAGTACCTCCCAAGTTCTAGGCATCAAGTTTGAATAATTATTTCAATTTTTTCCTTTCCATCCTGCTTCTTCCTCTTTTCTACTGGAACTATAAAAGTTTTCTGAAAGACTAAATATTTTCGTTGCAATTTTGCCATTTTTTCTTTTTCTTTTATATTTCATGTAAGAATTAAAACATATAATAATACTATTTCATATACTGGCTGATTATATGATCATCATTAAGTTTAATCAATGCTGCCACAAAAGACATTATTTCATCTTTTTTTAGTAGCTAAATAGTTTTCTATTGACTCTTTAAGCCACACCTTCTTTATAGGGTCTTTCATTTATGGCAGTTTGATTGATTCTATGTTTTGGCTATTCTGAATGCTGCTTCCACACACAAAAAGGGAAAACTATCCTTTCAAATTAGTGTTTGCAAATTTCTATGACTTTTACAGGATTATAAAGCACTTTCATTTTAATTTAAGAAGACTTCATATTGTTTTGATACATATTGCATTAACTTTGATACTATGCATGGTATACTGTTGGATTATTCGCTAGCCCTGGAGACATGCCCTACAGGTTTGTCAACATTTGTTTTTTAATGTTTTGAAATATGTATTTGCCACAACTGTGACTTCATATTTTATGTGGTCATCATTTGGACTTTCCTAATTACAAGTGGCATTGTGAGTTATTTCATGTGCTTAGTCTATTTACATGCCATCTTTGTAGAAATGTCCATTTATAGTCTTCTCCCTATTGTTACAATGGATTGGCTGTTTTGTCGTTGAGTGCTTTAGGTTCTCTATACAGTTAAACATTGTTATAAGGTTTCGAACCTGGGCAAGAGAATGGTTAAAATTACCATAATTGCCTCAAATAATTTACAAATTTAATGTTATCAGCTATCAAAATTCCAGTGCTATTTTTCAAGAAGTAGAGCAAACAATTACATTTTTTAAATAAAACCACAAAATATGCTGACTTGGCCAAGCAAGCTTGAGGAAAAAATATAAGAGAAATAGAGGTATCACAGTCCTAGAGTTCAAACTATACTGCAGAACTATATGTAGTAAAGATGGTTAAAGCAGAATGGTATTAAAACAAAAGCAGATATACAGATCATTGAAACAGAATTGAGGGACCAAAACCAAACCCCCATATATATCGAGAGCTAATTTATGACAAGTGAAACAAGTTCTTCAATGGAAAAATAAACATCTTACCCACAAATGCTGCTGCAAAACTTGGACAGCCTCCACAAACAAATGAACAAAAAATCCCCAAATCATAAAACAAAAAAGAAAGCAAAAACCCAAAATACCAAAGTCTTTACTTAACACTAAATGCAAAGATGAATTGAAAATGGATTTCAATTTAGTATGTAAAACATGAAATCATAAAATGCATGAAAGCAAATGTAACCAACACTTTCAACTTCAACTATGAAGGAAGTCAATGCACAAAAAAATATAAATATGGTTCTGTTAAACTAAATAGCTTTGTACAATAAAAGAAATCGCACATCCATACATAAGACTAAAGCACAAAAACTGAATAAAAGAAATAAGAATATATTTGCATATTGTACAACTGATAAGAGTTAGTAACTTAATATCTGAAGAACCAGTTCTTTCATTAGGTTTGCGAATAGCTCTTCATTAAGTCTCCCCTCTTAAAACCCACGATAACACAAGAATGCGTGCCATTTTTACCAGGCAGGCCCAAAGTTGTTCACAGAACTAAAATATGCCAGATAGCTGTCCACATATCAAGCATGATTCTCTGCAGTGTGGAATAAAACTATAGATGGAATGGAAATCTAGATTAAGGGTCAATGTTTAGGGGTTTAGGACCCCTATAACATCAAATTCTATATAATTCCTAAAAGTCTTAGAGGTCTACATTCAAACTCAATATACCACATCATTTTACATAATTTTTTGAGGGTTTCCACATCCAATCATGCTCAAGGTTCATTTCTCGTTCTTTTTTCAGAAATCACTTATGGCAATGCTCATGGGACCATATGCAGTACTGAGGTTCAAACTGGAGTTGACCATGTGCAAGGCAAACATCTTAATCTCTACAAAAGCTCTCTGGTCCTTTGACTATATCTCAAAGATAGCTGTTACTTTGTTCTTCTAATTAATAAGTTCTGAGTATTTAGTTATTTGAAATGCAGATATCATCTGGTGCTTATTTATTAGCCTCACAAATCCTCGACATTGTCCAGTTCTCTTTCTACAAACAGCAGTGAATATGAACCTACAGCACAAAGATGTCAGTTGATCTGATCAATGTAGTCAAGAAGGGATTAATATCCTTTTAAAAGAGTTATTGTTTCAATATCTTAACATTTTAGGCAAACCTTAAATTTATGAATACAGAGCACTTTAAGTCCCATCTTTTTTTCCAATTTTGCTGTCAACACTGAGGGTTTGTTGATAGATGTCAAATTTCTACTTCATTCATCCTATAGAGTCTACCAAACAAAATCATTCCTTAGCTTCTTTCTGCTATGACCATTCCAAAAGGTGCAAATTTATTCTAACTTTCCATTTGTCTCTATCCAGCAATGACATTTATTGAAATGAGAAATTTGCATGCCCATTTAAACTGCTACTTCTTACTCAAAATAGCTTTGGCAAAACATTCCACAAGACTTCTCCCCAAAAGGAAATGCTGAATCTACAGATACACTGTGAAGAATTTAGAGGTTATAACCAAAAACTGTATCGAACAGAAAAGAACCTCTTCCCATTCAAGAGCAAATTCATCCCTTGATCTGAGCAGAACTTGGGAGCATAAAGGGTGATAATATTCTTCTGTCAGAGTCGTGCATGCCCCTCATCTCGTCTGTGTCACATAAATAGGATGGAGTATAGTTTCTGCCCACTTGAAGTTAGCTATTGTATTTTCAATGTGATTGCTAATTCCCTTTCAATCAAAGAAATTCATTATCCTCAGATGAAGTAATTATCTTCATGTAAAGTGAAGTTGAAGCACATAAACTTTTTATTCCAAATAAAGGTGGGTTGGAAGTCTGGCTTCCCCAACCCTTACATGTTGTATGATGCTGGCAAATTGCTTAATGATTCAAAACTTCATCTGTTTTTTATCTGTAAAGCAGAAATAATAAGTCTATCTTAGAGAGTAATCGCAAAGTTTAGATGAAACACTATATATATTTTTTATATATATGTTTTTTTTAATATTTTATTATACCACCATGAGATATACAATTACAACGTTGTTCATGTTTGGAGGTTTCGGTCACATAGTGTTCCAGCACCCACGTCCACCACCAGTGCCCACTTCTCGCCACCAATGTCCCCAATTCCCTCCCCCTCCCACAGCCCGCCTAAATGGCAGGTTCTTTATCTCTTTTCTCTCTCCCTCTCCTCTTTTCCTTCTCTTACACATTGTGGGTTGCACTGCATGCACTTGGAAGCCATCATGTGCATTTTTGCCTGTATTTAATGTTCAGTTCTAGGTTGGTATTAGCCCTTTTGACCTTAATTCACACATGTTCCCTTCTCTGTCTTACCTAACCTCCGACTCCCACACGTTTGCAATAATTTCCACTTTTGGTAAGACCACCTGATATATTTATGTCATGCAAATAAATGCTGTCATTCTATATCTCTCTTTTTTCCTTCTGACTAATTTCACTCAACATGATCCTTTCCATGTTCATCCATTTGTAGGCAAATTTCATAACTTCATTTTTTCCTAACAGCTGCATAGTATTCCATTGTGTAGATGTACCACAGTTTTTTTTTATCCAGTCATCAGTTCTAAGGCATACTGGTTGTTTCAAGGTTCCGACTATTGTGAATAGTGCTGCTATGAAAATAAAAGTGTGGATTGTGTTTCCGCTGTGTGTTTTTGGCTTCCCAGGGTATATTCCCAGGAGTGGTATGGCTGGGTCAAAAGGGAGCTTAATTTCTAGTCTTTGGAGGAATGTCCATATTGTTTTCCAGAAAGGTTGTACAAGTCGACATTCCCACCGACAATGAATGAGAGTCCCTGTGGGACACTCAGTACTTACAACCAAATATCAAAATAATTAAAATAACCTTGTTATTAATTTTTTCACTATATAAATCACTTATATGTGAATGATTCTTCGGTGATTGAAAGATTTTTGTCTCCAGTCAGGCAACTCTATTCAGATATTACAGTTATTTTATTTATTTATTTATTTTTTTTTTTGGTTTTTTGGGTCACACCCGGCAATGCTCAGGGGTTAATCCTGGCTCTGCACTCAGGAATTACTCCTGGCGGTGCTCGGGGACCATATGGGATGCCGGGTATTGAACCCGGGCCAGCATGGGCCGGCCTCGTGCAAGGCAAATGCCCTACCCGCTGGGCTATTGCTCCGGCCCCTTACAGTTATTTTTACCATAACAAAAACCATTGAAATTTTTAAAAAATGCAAAATTTCCTGGAAATAAAAACAATCTGTCAAATTTTAAAACAATAATAAAGAAATCATGCATGTAAAACAATAATAAGTCATATAGATTCTATATATAATATGTATATATACATATATAATATATATTTATATATGTATATCCCTCCCACTGTCCGTAACTAAATAGTTATGTGCTGTATGTTTCCTCATTGCTATTTTTACTCTTTAAATTTTTCAGTGCTTGCAACCTAATGTTAAACTATAACTTCCATACTCTTGTGCCTGTTTCTATTCTTTAATTTCCTTTTAATTAATGCTGCTTAAAATCCTCATTATTGCACATCCATTGAATAGCTCTGTGACACCTGATCCCTTTCATTTGCCCTTTCCCTTAAATTATTCCCTTGTGCATATTTCTACTACATCAGACAAATCAATCAATTCGTTTTCAAGACATTTGGTACCTGTGCTTCCCTTTTCTGTTTGTCTTATATATTTCAAAATCATATAGGAATATATTTTATGTCATGTAATTTTGCTTTTTAATTGAAAACTTTATGCCATAAGTGATTATATTTATGTTCTTCCTCGTGTTAAGGGTTGACATATGTTCTTCCAAAATTCCCTACTGAAGTTTTAACTGCTAGTATTTTAGAATGTAACCATTTTAAGCATAGAGGCTTCACAGAGGTAATAAAATAAACAATGAGGTCAGTTGGATAGACCCCAACACAATGAAATGGTGCCCTTATACAAGCAAGAAATTAAAACACACAAATACTCACAGAAGGAATACTATGTGAATAAAGATAGAGACAGGGTATGTCTACAGGCCCAAGATAGTTGGCAAATCAATCGTTCATTGGAAGCTAGGGAATATTCATGAGGTTCACAGAAGAAACCAATCTGGTGGGCACAGTACTTTGGATTTCCAGCTTCCAGAACAGTTAGAAAATGAATTTATGTTTAACTCACCCAGTCTTTGGCACTCTGTTACAGCAACTCTAGCAAACTCTGTTGGCACTTGAAAAACCATACATCTGTGAATGCCGCCTCTGTCGATCCGAATGACTTACTGAGTGAGCGCATTATTAAGAAGCCATTCAAGTGCCTGTGGACTGACACTGGCCTCTTATATCTCACTTCTCCCAATACCTAGCCCCGGTATTAAAATTGAGATACTTAATCATGTCAACACATGCCTATTATCCCATATATACAATCTATATGTTCTGCTTACTTACAAAAACCCTGAAATTTATTTGCAAGTGAATGAAGTTTCTCTGGTTCCAGAGAATTAATGGTGAAAGAAACATTCAGTTTTGGTTGTTGCTTTGAAATTTCTGGTAATTAGGTGAGGGATAAAATGTAAAAATATACATGTCCAAGAAGATATCATGATAAATGGAAGCTTTTAAAGAGACTGTCTGCCAAGGACCACAGAGACAGATGATATTACCACCTTTTCTCTTCCCACAGATTTTAGTAGAAAAAAAGAAGCCTCAATCAGCAATGGCTATTTTGTGACCCAGAATCTCCAAGTGTGAGCATAAATGAGTAATGTGTTAAGAATAGCTGAGTAAAAAGGAAAGTTCTAAAAAAGAATCCTCAGCGGCATGATTGACAGCAAAATTAAACGAGAAAGCTTGAACTTTCTTACCCTAGGTTCAAGATGACTATTAGGACTTGATTCACAAAATAAAGGTGGAAGTGAAGTGTGTTACTTCCAGGGGTGGAAACTTGAAGAACAAATGCAGATTTGATTATGTATTTTGCTTTGTTCTGGCAACTGGCATGTTCCAGATAGGAGCTGCCCAATAGTCTGTATCCTCGAATAAAGATGTGATGCAGAGGCTCTTGGCTGACCCTTGATTGATTCTTAATGTGAGTAAAAAGACAATCTAGTGGATTCAAATGACTGGAAATTTTACCAACCACAGGATCATCTAGTTTTCCTAAGCACAGAAAGTCGTCTTATCTACCGAAACAAGATTTCAGGTTGATTTGAACACTAAAACTTCCTATGGCCACCATTTTGGCTTCAGTGATCTGTGATTTAGTTCTTGTTCTATGTCTTTTATTAACATTCATGTAGTTTTGTAATACTATACGGCTTTCTCCAAGAATAGTTATGAATAATTTTATGACTTTATTAACCCAGGTCCTGCCCTCGAGGCACTTACAAGATATATAGTGTATTGAGTTGCTCTATAAATATTCAGCACATGCACAAACCACTGGCAAAATGTAAAGCAACAACAGCATAAAAAGAAAAATTACTAAACACATTTAGAAACCGAAGATTTAAGGAAGGACAAAAGGGGGGGAAGACAATTTATTTTTCAACACTTTCAACCTTCAATTCCATAAAACCCTTGCTTTTTATGTGCTACTGTAAGTGTTATTAATAGTTATATCTGGCTCCAGAGTACCCAGTGGTGAATTCACAAGGTCAACAAGGTTTGTGTTACTGCCTCAAGCTTGGTGGTGGTAACTGCAGCTACATTTATTGAACTGCCGTCTCCAATGTAGCCATCTTTCTCAATCCTCTTATGCCCTGGTAGCTTCATTCTTTCATAAAAAAAATCCGTGGGGGCTGACGAAAGGATAGTGGGTAGGCTCTAGACCTTGCATGTGGCTTACCTAGATTCAATCGTGGCACCCCATAAGGGATCCTGGAACCCGGCTAGGAATGGACTCTGAATGCAGTCAGGACTAAGCCAGGAGCACCACTGATGATGCCCCAAAATCAAAACACTGAGAAAAACTTAAAAGAATTAAAACTTTGGGTCAAGATGTCTAGTTTAAAATGTTTATATTGGCCTGAAGTCTTGCATTTGAATTTTTTTTTTGTAACCACAATTGTTAAATTCTGTTCCTGTGCTAATTATCTAAAGTGCTATTTGTCTGGTAAAAATGAAACTGGGAATATTTGGAGAAAAATAGTACGTGAGGGATGCTTGGGATATTAGTGGGAAATCTAAGTTCTAGAGTGTGAAATCATTCACTGGTCTTCCTCATATGGTATGTAAGCAATTATTTTTTTCATGTTACACAAGCCAGTCTCACCACATGATTAAAAATTCTTACACAACAAGAACCTGCCATGGAGCAGGGCTGGGGGAAGGGGAGGGAACCGGGGATGTTGGTGGTGGGAGATGGGCACTGGTGGAGGGGCGGGTGCTGAAACACTGTATGACCAAAACCCAAACATGACCTTTTCAATTGTATATCTTTTTTATTTGTATATCTCACGGTGGTATAATAAAATACTTAATAAAAAAAATTCTTACACAACAGAATTATTAAACACACAACAATGGGTTAGGGGTCTTCTGAGCATTTCCCATTAAGTAACCCATCCATTTCTATCAACTATTCTATGTGAGAAAAATCACATTATTCTGTCCTTTTAAAAGGTCAATTAAGAAAATGACCCAAGGTCATGAAACTAATATGTTGTAAATGTAGGGTTTAAATATAGGAGTCTTGTGCCAGGGTCCTGCCATTCAACTGCTACTTTCTATGTTTCTGATATTTAAATTATTGCTCAAGTGAAGAGCCAGGTCAGGCTAGTCCATGAGCTTAGACTAGGTTTATTCCAAAGATGAATGGTCAGTAAAAGATTTTCTTTATGGCTTCTATTTGTCATCTATTGCCCTATCATTTATTTCCAACTGAATTAGCACCCTCCCTCTACCCAATCTCCCAGCAAGTTTAAATGTAATTACCAATGTGACTTTAGTTGGAGAGAGAACCTATGGAACATGAACAATTCATGAATAAATTCTTCTTGTATATAATTAGTGTCCTCATAGAAGAGTACCCAGAGAGGTTCCCCAATACTTTTTCTTTCTACGAGGATATGGAAAACCAAAGTCCACATATGCACAAGGAAGTGGAACTTCACCAGACAAAAATGTTTCAGATGCCTTATTTTTGAACCTCTAACCATGTTTCTGAAAACTAATTTTATTCCTTGACACTCGTTAACGGAAGCCTGAATGATGCTAAGGCATATCTTAGAGACACAAACTATTAAAACTGAAATATTTACACCAAATTATGCTCTGTATTCTCCCAAGAACATTTTGTTGTCTTATTTCCAGTGCCTTATGCCCTGTTGACTGGATAATACATCTTCATATTCACATTTGCTGGCAAGCTTCTTCACTGAGCCTATCATCCCTGCAATCTCTTCCTTCAAAGTTATTGTTTTCTTTTCTCCCATCTAAGTTTAGATGGGATTGTTTTGATTGAAGAATATGTTTGATATATAGAACTGGTCTATTCATGTCAGTATTCTCTCTGTTGTCTACTTAGAATTATACTCACAAAAGTCCTCAGAATACAGAATCTTGGGATAGGAAAAGAAAATAGATGCTAGTTTCATTTAACTGTGAAGGTCAATAAGGTAGTCACTGAAAGACAATAGTCCTCAATTCTTACAGACCTCAATAGTATTACCACAGGGCATATTCATTACAAAGTCAAGGGCAGGGGATATAATTCAGGGACCAGAGATACTTGCTTGGCATGTTCAAGGGCCTGGGTTTAACCCTTGGTACCACATGCCCCCTTGAGAACCAGTAGCATAAATCAGGAGGCTCCTGTAACCTCTGGAGTAACCACAAGGCCAAAACAGTGCAGTATCATGATCCCATTATCACTAGTTGGCTAAGTACTCCACGAGTGACCTCTAGCCCTGCGAAGCATTGTTTAAGAGCACCTCCTCCACTAAAAGTCAATAAATGCTATTGACAACTTGATGAGGTTTTGTTTGTTTTGCTTTGGGGATATAGCCAGTGTTGCTCAGGGGCTACTGAGGACTGTCCTAGGACTGTACTATGCTCAAAACCACTCTGCCCATGTGATGCTGGGGATTTAAGACAAGCTACTGCATAAAAAGTACACACTTGAGTCTAGTGCACTATCTCACAGAACTGACATTTTCACTGTTGACTATTAAGTTCTTTTCAAAAAATTTTAAGGATTTTCCCCCTATTATATTGTAGAACTCGAGTTTATTTCAAGGAGAGTTAATTCTGAATTGCTCTGACTCTTTGTAATTTATTTTTTTAAAGAAATCATTTGATGTCTAAGGGCATATTTTTAAAAAAGAGGCCATTTCCCTTTGAACAATGAAATCACGTTTCACTGGCATAGTGGACTGGAACACAGACAGACTAGGGTTTAGCTCTAAACTCAAAACCCATGAAGGTCGATTGGAAAAAGGCAGTCGCCCATCCCTATCTTAAGTGGCACTTTTTTCAAATTGTGTCACAAACATGCATACAAAACAAGGACTAAGTGTTACGGATTATAACCTAAAGCTTTGCAGCCATGTCAGTAAGTAGAAAAAAAAAAATAAAATGAAACTTGCAATTCCCCAAGTTTTTTCCACAACATGTAGAAAGGAAAGAAGAAATCAGTTAGATTTAAATTTAAAATGACCAAAATCTAAAACTAAATCTATTTTACCATGCTTTGCTTTTATTCTGGAGTATGAGGAGTTTGGACTGTAGTCAAAATCTATCCTTTTAAGAAGTGACTATTTTTATAACAACACAATAAATCAACAAAATAAAAGAAGTGTCCAGTTTATAGACCAATGTACAACAGTTATATTAAACTGTCTCATCTTGCATCCTTTTTACTCAACTACCCACATTTACCAATTTATAGCTCATCCATGATTGCCTCTTCAACTATAGACAGCTGCTAGTTTGGGAATAGGAGTCTCTGTGAAAATGGGGGCTTTTTTTTTCACCCCCTCCTACTTTTAAGTCTATGTAGCCACCCTTCTCTCCATAATTTTATCTATTATTGTTTATTGATAGTTAACCCATTCCCACCGAGCTCTCCTGGTCACTCAAGAGAGAGTGGATCTTTGCTAATGCAATATAGGAACAGACTATGAAATGATTACTATGAGATTTAATCAATGGGTATAAAAGCAACCTTTCAATATAATGAGTGATATCATTCACTAGATGATTCTCAGGAGGACACATAAAAAATACATTTTTTCAAATATCTGGGACCAAAGAGTAGAGTGAGTAAGGCACTTACCTTGCATGTGGCTGACCTGGGTTTATTTCTGAGAACTCCATATGGTTCTTTGAGCTAGGAGTGACCCCTGAGCACAGAACTTAGAGTAAACCCTGAATACCACCAAGTACAGTCCCAAAACAAACAAGAAATTTAATTGAGTTAGCATTTATTCATGAGTGTAAATGCTTATGTTTGGATACAATGTGACCATACCGAGCTCCCCCACCAAAAATTCCAACAGAATTTTTTACCTTTCAACACCCACCTCTATGCCATTCCTTAATAACCTGAATAAGAGGTATAGGGGCTTGTTTGCATTGTCCACTATATGTTTCCATAATTGTTTTTTCTTACAATACATGAGGTAAATCACCTGGTATTTGAAGAGTTAAAAAAGAGCTCGTACTAACAAAGATGGTGACCATTAGAAAAGTACTAAATTTATCTGGTTCAAATAGTTCATTTTACAGCTATTAAAATTTAGCCTCAAAGCATCCATTGAAGTAGTCAGGTTTATGTGGTGAATTAATGACAGCATTGAATCTACAACTAACGTATCCTAAATTCAAGGTCTCTCCCTAGGTTTTCTTCAGTGTTGGAAAGATTAAAGAGTCTAAATATTGAAAGGAACAAAAATGGATAAGGAGGTCTCAAGGGAGATGGTAGTTAAGTATAATTATATTCAGTCAAGTATAATTATATGTAGAGATATTGGCCATATGTAGTGGTGCTCATGACCTCATGTCCTTGCACGTGCCATGAATATCCTCTACATTTGAGCCTGATACTTGGCCCCATGTACATTTTTCTAAGCAAAGAAAAAAGAATTGAAAGTCCTGTCCCACCCACCTGTCACATGAATTGAGACATTATAGGGGGTAATATGTTTCAAGAAAACTCAGTATCAGATCCAAGGACCCAAAAGGAACACATCTGGTTCAGAAGCAAATGTCTTCTATCTTACAAGTATTAGTCAACAGTACTGCACAGGGAACATAAAGAAATTATCACATGACGCTTAGACAGAATCGGTGTGTGTCCAGGCAAGAAAGCATTCCAAGATTCTAAGACTCTGGCTCAGCCCTTCATCCCTTCAGGTTATTCCTTTTCCTCGGTTTACTCCTCATCAATATCTTTTCATCCAAGACCCTTTATTTTTATTTATTTATTTATTTTTTGCTCTTTTGGGTCACAC
The DNA here is from genome assembly GCA_021461705.1 of Cryptotis parvus. Lineage (NCBI taxonomy): Eukaryota > Metazoa > Chordata > Mammalia > Eulipotyphla > Soricidae > Cryptotis > Cryptotis parvus. Next base: position 38,899 of record JAJIBD010027603.1, on the reverse strand, counting down.
CCGGCGATGCTCAGGGGTGACTCCTGGCTCTTTGTTCAGGAATTACTCCTGGCAGTACTCAGGGGACCATATATGATGCCGGGGATTGAACCAAGGCGGCATAGGCCAGCTGCGTGCAAGGCAGGCGCCCTACCCGCTGGACTATCGCTTCAGGAATCCAAGACCCTTTATAGCTCAAATGCTTCGACCTTTCAACCTAAACATTTAGTACAAACCTCAGCTTTGTAACTCACTAAATGCCTTGATATTTTTACAACTTGGCACTAACATTACCACTTTATTAACACTCCCCACTTTGAATGGCCTTTTGCCACATTTACTACTATTAAAATTCTACCTGAAAGAACATCTCTACTCTGAAACTGTGCCTTACATTAAGTCATCCCCAATTTTTTCTTGTGTCCTGGATAGCAGCTTACATAGATAGATAGATTAGATAGATAGATAGATAGATAGATAGATAGATAGATAGATAGATAGATAGATAGATAGATAGATAGATAGATAGATAGATAGATAGATAGATAGATAGATAGATAGATAGATAGATAGATAGATAGATAGATAGATAGATAGATAGACAGACAGATAGATAGACAGATAGAGAGAGAGGTAGGTAGGTAGATAGGTAGGTAGTTTCTCATTTTACTCAGCAGAAACTTGAGGAAATTTTTAGTAAGGCACATGGCACATGTCTGTGTTTCCCAGCACTCTTCATGAAGAGAGCGGCCCATATATATGTGAATACTCAACAAGATCTAATAAATCCATAAATATGAGTCTAAATATTTATTCAATTACCTGACCTGACCTTACCTAACACATCTGTAATTTCTGCAATGAATGCAAAATGTCATTATGTTAAATGAAATGACAGTCATATAGGTGTTATAAATTTACACATAGGAGAAATATAATCTCAGTGCTTACTAGCATCAACAATAACCAGTTACCTATGTTGGAATAATGAAATTTAACAATTACCTGAAAAACTAAGTCAGAACTGCCTGAAAGTTACAGTCTGCTACCTTTAAGTGGTCAAACCATCATTTACTATAGATTTAGAAGCATGTAATTATTTCTTAGGTTAAATAAAGACAAAAATAAAACAGAGTACAAGGGAAATAATCACAGTGAACAAATGATGTCTCTAAAGAAACATCAATATAACATAATTAAAAGTCAAGAAGAAATCTTTTCATTCTGAATGTACTTAAGTTGTTTATCTCTTTACTATTTGAAGCATTCCATCAAACTTACTCAGCAGCTATTCCCTGTGGAACTTTACAGGCACATGATAAATGTGAGGGTTTGAAAGTTCTCCTTTTAGGAGTTACACTGATGTATTTTATTTGATTTATTTTTGGTGTCTCATGTAAGCATGTGTCCATATATTTGCACTAGTGGCTATGTTTCTACACACACACACACACACACACACACAGAAAGGAAACATAAGTCAGAAGCTATTACTGACTTTTGTCCTTGCTCTACATCTTTAGTGTGACATTGGTGTATCATGTCAACTTCATACATGCTCATGTCCCTTGACCTTATAACTGAGGTGCTGATATGCGTAATATCTAATTCTTTTCTGCTGCTAAACTGTCAAATTCTTTGTAAATATTAGCCTTTGAATAATTGCTTAATGCTAGATATTCTAAAGCTTTAACAATTATATATGCATGTATACACATATATTAACATATATATGTATATATATACATACATACATACATATATACCAAGTAATGTGAGAGGTTTCAAGCTTCATGTATTACACTCACCCTCAAAACCTTAAAAAAAGATAATGTTTTAGCTGACTCAATGTTCTGATTTAGTCTCATATCAGGTGTTGCCATACAATCTTATTTTGTCTTTTCTCAGTTTGGTTTCACACATTAAAAAAAAATAAGCTCTTGCAAAATGTGTGCAAATTGTTAAATGTCAGCTGAATGTCATATTCCAACTTTGGCACTCAAATAGGGCTCTCTGAAAATTGGTTGTCATCCGCTGGGAGTTAAAGGAAAGATCTTTGAAAAGGTCCTGAGAGGCTTCATTTCCAGAGGTTTTTTAAAGGTCTCACAGGAGCTGACTGCTTTCCCACACCAGCCATTTCCCATGGTCTCTTGCAGTCTGTCAGTCGTTCTAGTCTCCATGCTTTGGTATAACCAACCATTCATCAAGCCAAAAGTGCCCTGCCATGACCTCTGTTTATCCAAACATGACTATCCCTTACCCGATAACACCAGGGTTTTCCTCTGGGAGTTAGTTTAATCTTATCAGTTGCCCTTCGTATTTCCATCCTCTTCAATACTTTGGACATTGCATCAGTCAGATCTAGTTTTCACTGATGCTAATATGAATGGCATTTGGTCATATTGTTCTATGATGATTTTTATTCTGAGTTCAAACTTGTTTGTAATTTTTTTAAGTAGAAACATACTTTTCTATACCTCTCACATGAATTAGCTTAAAGAGGTATGCTGATACACAGTGTTCTCTCTATTCCAATTATTCTCAACAAACAAATTCAAATGTCCCAGATTCAAATGTTGTCATTAAGGATAGATCACTTTACAATTATTAAAAAAGAAGAATGAGAAAGAAAAGAAATTAAGGAGAGTTATAAATAATTAAGAATATTGTTATCAACTTTGGTTATATGAACATTTCAGACCAAAGGAACATTTGAAACTTTATCTTGACCACTATTTTCATCACCTAATCTTGAATCTTCTAAAAGCATTTGCCTACATTCTGGTCTCCCTTAATAACCTAGATATAACTACATTGCTAAGAACTTAAATATCACAAACTGAGCACCATTCGGGAGTGAAGAGTGAACTGCCCAAGGATAGACATGAGTATCTGATGGAACTACACCCTCTTGAAATCCAGAGCATTTGTCTTCCTGCCAGATTGACCTTCTCTTGAGGAATACAGTTATTTTTCTCACCTTGAGGTGGCATAATCGGTGTGTTGACTCTTGTTTTCCTTCCAGGTAAATGGGACAAAGATAGATGAAGAAAAATACCAAGGGAGCTTTGATGAATCTATGCAGTGTTTTATTGCTGATGCAGGCCGATTCCATAAATTTCTAGAAATATAACACTTTAGGAATCAAGAGACTTGGGGTTCAAAATAGGGGGTTGAGGGTAATGGAAGTTGATGCACCTTATCAGTAGTTGGGCAGAAACACAAACACTCACTCTGCAGATGGACCTTATCACAAAGAAAAAAAAATCAGATGACATTGAATGGAGCTTAATGTTTTCATTAAAGAAGAGACTTTTACTTGCCTGAGAAAAAATGTCTTAACTAAAAAATAGATTTTTCAAAGACCACAGACAACAGCAAGGTAAAATGTATTTGATTTATGGCAGGTTTAAAAGGTCTTCTTCCCACATGTGGGTCTAGAGCCACAGCAGGTGCCACGATTGGAAGATAAATGAAGAAATAGTTCAACAGGAAAGCAACAAGGCAGTGAGTCTGGTGGTGACAGCCACCACACCACCCAGCCTTAGTGTAGTGTTCAAATGCTGAGGTGGGCAACTAGGCTAAAGCGTGGAAGAAGCAAATAAAGCAAAGGATACGTTGGAAATTAGAAAACTGGACATTTAGTCCTGGATCCACCATCAATCTTTTGTATAGAGTTTCCGAGGTCATTTTACCTTTCTTTGCCACCCTATGAGCATCCTTGAATGAGAAAAAGCAAGGCCTATGCTACGTACTTATTGGGACATCATAAAACAAAAACTGTGTGGTAATAGATGAACTAGTGCTTTGAAGAGCTCAAAGTACCATACAAATGCAAGGTATTAATTATATTCAAAAGGTATCATTTCAGTGAAAGAGATAAAAGAAAGAGAATATTATTAAATTACATATTTGAGAGATAAGCGGCACATTGGGAAGTCTGCTTTCAAGAGATATTATAAAAGCTGGCATTCTGTCTTATAGACACTGGCCAATCCTTACTCAGAAACACGGATTGGAGATGAGAGCAAAATAGCTGATAGTATACTGGAGGTGAATTATGTACCTTGGTAAATTGAAAAAGTGTACTGACAAAAATAAAATTGGCGACAAACATAATGAACAGCACAAATTAGCAAGCATAGAAAGTCTTAACATTACAAAGAACCTAGCAGATAGAGGTTCCAGGCAAGTTCAAATTTGCAAGATGAGCTTGAAAGGAAGACTATTAACAAATACCTCTGACTGCCCAAAGACAAGGCAATGCTGAAACCACAGGTAATGAAATGAGGTCTTTGCTAGAGTATTTTTGTCCAGCAGATTGAACAGTTCTTTCAAAGAAATGGTCAAAGCAGAAATAATCATATAAAAATACTTATGATCACCTAACATTTCTTCAGATGTCTACTTTGTATTTAGGAGTGAAAAGTAAGAGAAGGAAAAACTGAGAAATTCTGTCTGCAGATTAGCTAGGAAAAAAAACCCCAAATATTTAGGAAAATAGGGATTAAATGCTTACTCTGACACTTATGGACTATGATGATTGGTTAATTGTTTATTATATTATAGTTGGAGTGAAACATTATGAGAAAAATGTCTTCATAAAATCTCAAATTACTTCTGATTTTAACATTCTAAAATTCAAGGTCATTTTTTCCCCTTAGAAATAAGAGCGATTTTTTTTCCTTAGAACTAAGTACAAATTTCTTTCAATACATAACATAAAAACAAAGGTGATTGGATAAATGTGGAAGGTGTTTACATTTAGGAATACTGAAATGGAACAGAAGCATGACTTCGTGAGAAGCAATATCCATACGTATTCTAGAAACCGAGCCACGATTCAATTTCCAGAATATGGGCATTGATACTTGCGTACCCTCTGAATCAGTTCTTACTTTTTCTACTGGTAAAGAGATTTGGTGGGGTGGAGTGGAAGATTAATCTAAAGGGAAATATACATAAAGAGAATCTGGTGGTTGAGGCTCATCACAGTGTTTGCGAAGCTCTAGTTTCATGCAAGTAGATGTTGCCCACTAGCTGAAAGGCAGCCTCCAAAGTGAGCTCTCAAACAGAAACAACAGAAGCGATAGTCCAGCAGGTAGGGTGTTTGCCAACTTGGGTTGGATCCTCAGCATCCCATATGGTCCCCTGAGCACCGCAATGAGTAATTCCTGAGTAAAGAGACAGGAGTAACCCCTGAGCATTGCCGGGTGTGACCCAAAAAAGCAAAACAAACAAAAAACAGAAACAACAAAAGGAAATAATAAAAAGCTAAAGTCTTGCCAGAAGAATAAGAGTAATAAATAAATAGATTACAACTAATATTTTCAGAATATATATATATATATTATATACATATAATTTAAAACTCAGCAATAAAAATGTAAATTTACAGTTACACAGTGGGTCAGGGATCTGAATAGAAAATTCTCCAAAGTCACAGATTACCAACAGACAGATAAAAATGTTTGCCATTTCCTATCACTAGTTAAATACAAATTAAACAATATATCACCACACCTGTAGGAATGCCTACTAAGCAAAAGGCAGAAATCGTAGTTTTCTAAGATGTTAGGTGTGAAGGGTGCCCTTGTGCACCGTTGTTGGCATTGTGAACAGGCCAAGCATTATGAAAAGGAGAGTCCCGGGGGATTCGGTGGGAAAAAGCACCTGCCTTATAAGCAAGCGGCTGCACACCACTGCACACCTATTCCCAGTCCTGCCTGCATGTCCTGAGACTGCTCACAGCAGCCTGTCGGGATCTCTGACATCAGCACAAAAATTGCATCTCCAGCCCACAGGGAGCATGTAAGCATCACAACCAAGAGTGCTCTGACGTCACTGATGATTACAGCAGTGACAAACGGGCGGGAGGAGCAGAATGAAGAGGCTTTTGGAGATTCCTCAAAATATTGAATATAGAAATGTACATACAGTTTTGTACTACCATTACCTAGGTACTTACCTGAAGAATATAAAAACAGTGATCTAATATTTTTCTGTGACTCCATTTTTATTTTACATTATTGACAGTATCAGAAAAAAAAGGAAAAAAATCTAAGTGTTCAGTGACGTATGGATGTATAAAGGATGTGTGGCATTTATATGTGCAGTAGAATAGCAAGTCAAAATTTTTTTTAAAAAACCTGTATTTCTTTGTTTTACTACATATTTTTCATCACTTATTTGACTTTGGCACAGTGATTTTAAAAGATTTCCATACAGACTTTTGGACATTCATTATCCAAAACTGAATCTACGACTAATATCTTCAAGACAACACCAACGATCCAAAATTATCTCGCCTCCACGTCTCCTTAGAAACTCATTATTTTAAATGTGCATTTTATAGTTTGAGTCACATATTTGCAGCTGTGTTGACCCTTATGATTTTTTTTTTTGCTTTTTTGGGTCACAGCCGGTGACGCTCAGGGGTTACTCCCTGGCTCTGCACTCAGGAATTACTCCTGGCGGTGCTTGGGGGACCATATGGGATGCTGGGGATCGAGCCCGGGCCGGCACAGGCCGCCGCGTGAAAGGCAAACGCCCTACCCACTGGGCTATTGCTCCGCCCCTAACCTTATGATTTTGATGTAAAACATTTTCAGCATCACAAATAAACCTAGAAAGACCAGGTTTAATGAAATAAGTCACTCAAGAAGAATAAAAAATGTATAATTTCATTCACATATAGTCTGTAGAAAAAAACAAGATAAGCAAAACACAATAGATCTAAACTATTAATAAGGACCAGTAATAGTTACCGTAAGAGAAAGGGGACAGGTAAACTGTGGCAAACTAATGTTGAAAGATAGAACTGGACTTCATTGGTATTAATCATCTACACATGATATTAACATCCACAAATCATAGTTTTCAATGAAGTATATATGTATATGTATGTGTGCATACATATATACATGTATGTATACATATGTGTATATGCATACATGCATACATACATGCATATAATACACATGATAATTTTCAATGAAGTATACTATACATGTATATGTTTACATATAGACATATATACATACATATTTATACTATTATAATGCAGTACTACTTTTTAAAAAAGGGGAGACCAGGAGATAGTATAGCAGTTAAGATGTATGCTGACGTTATTATTGTTGTTGTTGGTATTATTATTATTACTATTTTTTTGTTTTTAGCTTCTTAGGTCACACCTGGTGATGCTCTGCACTCTAGAGTTACTTGTGACAGTGTTCAGGGAACCACAAGGGGTTCTGGAAATCAAACCCGGGTTGGCTGTTGCAAGGTAAATGCTCTACTTGCTGCACTATCACTCCGGCACATCTGACTTGGTTTTGATTCTATGCACTATACTAAGCTTAAATTGCTCCTCATTTATTGCTAGAAGTAGTGCTGGATACCTGCTCTGTGTCAAAGTGACCCAACATTGTGTCCTCAGGCCACTGTGTCAGTGATTCCTGACCTGGTTGATTGAGAGTGACCTCAGGGTCCCTGGACCCATTAAACAACACTTGGGAGGTTACTCATCCTTGAAAAGTAGGAATTTTCATCCAGACAAATAATATTATTTAAACCCTTTTGGAAGAAAGTTAATAATGACTGACAATGAATGCATATATAGAAGTAGGGGAAATCTGTTAATAAGACTTATATAACTGGGATCAAGCTTAAAAACAACTTTTGTTGAATATTGTTTACCTCTAAAACATCATCTACTCCCTAGAATATTTTGAAGAAAATCTAATTTGTAAGCAATCACATGTTACTATAAATATTTCAGGATACTAGCAAATAATTCTTCTTCTTTTTTATAATTATTCTTCTTAAATATATAATTATAATAACTTTATCACACCAAAACCATTCACTATTGTTAGATCATCATAAGCCATTTCATGGCCAGAGTGGTACTATGGGCATCATGGTGCCTCTCCTGCAAGTGGTGGCTTAATTCATCTCCAGCGCTACTAATGGTCCCTGGAGCACTGGCAGGAGTGAGCCCTGAGCTCACGGCAGGGAGTAAGTCTTGAGTATAGCCAGATGTGTCCTCAGAGCAAAACAAGAAAATATGATTTAAAATCTCTCTGATAACTCATTATTTTGTTGTGTTTAATAATTTATTTTATATAAAATTTGTTCAAAACAGAAACTGAATTTTGAAGCCATGGTAGCCAACCCGATTATGTAATCTTTTCATCTGTAGGTTTTTTGGTTTTCGCTCCTTTTTTTTATTCTTTTTTGTAATATTGTATTACAAAAGTTGGTTCATTTTCTTTTGAAGTGCTTCTTTCTGGATTTATCTAATTGCATCCCCGTGGTATTATTAAACATGTTTCTCTATCCCTGATAATTCCTCTTTATTGATAGTTAGATTTAGAGACTTAAGCAAACTTAGCTTCAATATTTTGTCAAGAATTCTTCAGAATTGATGTGTTGTGGTTAAGAGATACAGAGTTTGTTGTACTAGTTTTTTTAATGTATAATTTCATTAAAGCTTAAGCACATAATTGTAAAATTATATTCATTATCTAATTAAAAATCCCATATTTATATGATTAACTGAAATATTCCCATATAAAGAAACTCCCTCTCATTAAATATTAACTTCCCTGTGTCACATTTGAATAGATAGGTGAGGCATAATTTTCACTTTATGAAATAAAATTTTACACTAAACAGATCTCTAGAATTCTCCAGATTTAACCAATTATATTTAAAATATTATTATATTCTTATGCATTTATGTATTAGTGCTTTGTTGCAATCTATTATAGTTACTCATTTTGATATTCAAAATCTTCTATGCATAAATGCACAGAAGTACCCATAGATGCACCCTATTTCCTTTAACAATGACCTAGGAATCTTTGGTAATTCCTCTGCTTTATTAGACAAGAAGCTCCAGGACATCCTTATGTGTCCAGCTTTAGAACTGGATAATTTAGCTCCCCACGTTCTTATGGACCTTCTTTGTAGGAAATGACTTCTCAACATCACAATTCCTCTTTCTTTTTTGAGGTTAAAAAATGTAATCCTCAGCAGTGCCTATGGTCCCCTGACCCCACTAGAGATGATTCCTGAACCCAGAGCTGTGAGAAACCCTGAGTACCCCCACGTGTGCCAGCAGGTGTACTAATAACCGACCCCCTCCACAATAAAAGATTTTTAAATTATACGTAATTTGTGTTTGGCATGGAAAAATTGACCCAAATAATCTAATTCATCATCCATATCAACTTATCTCAGAACTACTGTTGAATCTGTTCCTTGGTACAGCTTCCCTCAATTATTTGTATGGTTCAATCCCCCATTCTTTCAAGTCTTTGTTTGAAATTTCTCTATGACTAGTCCCCTGATTGCACAAAGTTCCCAGAAGCCAATGAATATTAAATAAATCAATATGGTATATAAAAACATAAAATTGTTATTAAAAAGGATGACCAAAAGAGATGTTTACAAATAAAGCAATACTGTAACAAAATGACTCAGAAAGTCAATTCAGGTGAAAAGTAACTTTAACAAAACACTTCATATGAATACAATTTTAAAAACTTCAAAACATATACCATAAATAGAGAATTCAAAATTCTAGAAACCAATGAAAAGAGTTCACTGAATAAAAATATTAATAAATGTAGAAGACTCACATTGTGAAATTTCATAATACTTTAGACAAAGAGATTTCTACTGAGAGAAATGTGTTATTTACTTGCAAAAGGTCAGGAGCTATAATGCCCAACAGTAACAATTCACTGCTAAATCCTAAAGGTAATGATTCTTTTGAGTTCCCAGGAAAGGGAGTTCCAAAATGACAGCAGAAAACCATAGACCCATAATACAAGAAAGCAGAAAGAAAGAAAGAAGAAAGGAAGGAACATAGGAAAAACGATGCGTTCCTTGAATTTACCGTGATGTTTCTAAACCATCATACTGTTTGAGGAAAGTGTATTGATAAAGAATCCCAACAAATGAAAATTATATAGCATTATTATTTTTAAGTATGAAGAAAAATCTATTATAACATGCAGTCTAATTATGAATATTGTTTGTGTAGTAAGAATGAAGTAAATACAGCAATTCAAAAGACTTATTCATATTGGGAAGTGTATAATGGAATAATCTGAGCTAATGTGTGTATAAAAAGCATCGTGCTCATAACAGAACTAAACCAATTTCCCTAAAGGGTAATCAAAAGACATTGTATTGTTCAAAACTAGAAATTACAATAAAGTGATACCTCTAAAATTAGAAATAAATGAACTAAGAATCACTGAAAAATTTTATGTTCAGTAAGGAAGCTGGGTCAGGACTGGCAAGAGACCTTGGGATTTTGGTGGCAGGACACTGAAACCGCCAGAGGTTGTGGACTGGAACAGAGTCTAAAACTCTTAAGTACAGATTAAAAAACATTCACCAAAAACAAGCATATGTATTTTATCATTTATTTTAATAAAATAGATTGTTTAAAGATCAGAGGGACTGTATAGGCAGTGAGGAGTTTGTCTTTTTTTTTTTCTTTTTTGGGTCACACCCGTCATTGCTCAGGGTAAGCTCAATTCCTGGCTCTGCACTCAGGAATTACTTCTGCTGGTGCCCGGGGATCGAACCCGGGTCGGCACAGGCCGGCCGCCTGCAAGGCAAAGGCCCTACCCGCTGGATTATCGTTCCGGCCCCTGATTGTCTTGTATATAGCAGGTCCTACTTGAACCCCTAGTATCACATTAGCCCAACCTAAACACTGCTGGGGTCATTTCTGAGGACAGGGCCAGGAGCACCCCCCACTCCCCTCCCATCACTGTATCACTGTATCACTGTCCTCCCCTATATCATGGATTTGCTCGAGTGGGCACCAGTAACATCTTAATAGTCCTGTCAAATGCAAGATAGCCCAAGGGCATCATCCCGCTCCAGGAACATAAAGAGTCTCAAAACACTCCATCAGGTCACGGGAATGAGGTCTATAATTGTTACTGGTTTTTGGCATGTCAAATACAACACGGGTAGCTTGCCAGGCTCTGCCGTGAGGGTGGGATACTCTAGTAATTACCTCAAAACTCGAGCAATTATTGATGAATATTTTTTAAATTTTTAACAAAAATATTTTTAACATTTTTTTCCATGGGAATGGGAGGGGAATCACAGTTCATCATCAATTCCTCTCCCATTGCCATGGAAAAAAAAGTTAAAAAATATTTTTGTGGGCACAGAAATTTCTTTTCTTTCTTTCTTTCTTTCTTTCTTTCTTTCCTTTCTTTCTTTTCTTCTTTCTTTCTTTCTTTCTTTCTTTCTTTCTTTCTTTCTTTCTTTCTTTCTTTTTTCTTTTTCTTTCTTTTCTTTCCTTCTTTCTTTCTTCCTTTCTTTCTTTCTCTTTCTCTCTCTTTCTCTTTTTTTCATCTTTCTTTGCCTTCTTTCTTTCTTCTTACTTGCCTTCTTTCTTTCTTTCTTTCTTTTCTCTTCTTCCTTTCTTTCTTCCTTGCCTTTCTTTCTTGCCCTTGCCTTTGGCTTCTGTCTCTGTCCTTGCCTTGTCTCTGTCCTTGCCTCTTGCCTTCTTTGCCTTGCCTTGCCTCTGCCTCTGTCCTTGCCTTGCCTGCCTGCCCTGCCTTGCCTTGCCCTGCCTTGTCTTTGCCTTTGCCTTGCCTTGCTCTGTCTCTTGCCTTGCTTCTGTCTCTTGCCTTCTGTCTTCTTTGCCTCTGCCTTGTCTTGCCTCTGTCTTTGCTTGCTCTTTCTTGCTTTCTTGTCTCTTGTCTCTTTGCCTTGCCCTTTCCTTGCCCTTTCTGTCTTGTCTTTGCCCTGTCTTGTCTTTCTTTGCTTCTCTTGTCTTGTCTTTCTTTGTCTCTGTCTCTGTCCTGTCTTTCCTTGTCTCTGCCTTGCCCTGTCTCTTGCTCTTGCTCTTTGCCTTTCTTTGCCCTTGTCTCTGTCTCTTGTCTCTTTTGCTCTGTCTTATCTTGCCTTGTCTCTGCTTGCTCTTGCCCTGTCTTGCTCTCTGTCTTTGTGTTCTCTTGCCTTCTTGTCTTGTCTTGTCTTGCCTTCCTGTCTCTGTCCTTGCCTTGCTTGCCTTGCCTTGCCTTGCTTGCCTGTCCTTCTGTCTTGCCTTGTCCTGGCCTCTCCTTCCTTCCATCTTTCTTAACTTTATTGGGTGCTATAGGCTGTGGGAACATCAGAAAATGTGCTTTAAAAATCTGTTTTCTGTATGATCAGAAGCTCGAGACCTAAGCTCTGATATTGCAGGAAGCATAACTCCACAAAGAAGGGAAATGCAGGGCCAGGCTGATTTGGCTTCCATGAAACATTTAGTAAGAATTCTATATAGGCTTAAGCAGGCTACTCATAGTACAAACACTTTCAGAGAACCCCTTGAATTTACCATGCTGTTTCTAAATCATCATATTGTTTGGGGAAAATTATTGATAAAGAGTCTTAATCTTTATAAATAATTTATTAATAAATAATCAGTGCTCTAGACACTTTCTAGAATGCTGTACATTGGGCATTTTTAATTTGGAAAGAAATAAGTACAAACCTGAGCATTGGATGTTCAGGTGTTGACAGAGCAAGGCAATAGAAGTTACCATGAGTGTGAAGTCCATGACTTTAAAGTGAATCGACATTTAGGCAGGATGTGGGAGGGGGAGGGAATTGGGGACATGGGTGGTGGCTGAGGGGCACTGGTGGAGGGCGGGTGCTGGAACACTGTGTGACCGAAACCCCCCAAGCGTGAGCAACGTTGTAATTGTATATCTATCGGTGGTATAATAAAATGTTAAAAAAATAAAAATAAATAAAATGTGCTCTTTGTGTTAACATAAAAAAAATAAATAAAGTGAATCGATAAAACATGCCTCCTGGCACTATTCAAACCCATTCCCTTTACAGTCTTTGTTTTTTTGTCCCAAATTTCCCCTAATACCAACCCAATTTAAACTTTCTTAAAGTAACATGCCATAAACGCCATTTCATACTTTCATTGTCACTTGTCACTTATCTTCATTGTTCATCAATTTGCTCGAACAGGTGCAGTAACGTCACCATTCATTGGGAATGAGGCTCATTATTGTTACTGTTTTTGGCATATTGAATACACCACGGGTAGCTTGCCAGACTGTCGTGGCTCTGGGTTCATCCCAGGGGGCCCAGTCTTTTTCTATGTCTGTCAGACCATCAACCAGCCACCATCCAGAGCCCACGGGTCAGAGGCATGGATGTAGACAAGCCTGTCTCTTGTTTGCCACCTGCTGACACAGTCGGGCACCACAGCCACACCTGCAACTCCTGGGAATATACCCTTGGGACCCATACTTTCATTATCCAAGAATTTTTCATTGAGATATTTTCCTCAAATTCTTTCTCCCAAAGAAACAAAACATAAAAAAGGCAAATATTACTGTATAGAAACTTATAAAAATAACTTCACCATTCATACTTTCTCTGCATACTATCTGGTGTTAATTCCCCATTTTGCAGCCAATGTTACAATTTCTTAGTCTTCTTTTAAAGGGGTGCTTATTTGCACCTATCTACTTTTTTTCTTACCTGCTCTGTAATATTAAAATTTTCTCTGACAAAATGTGTAAACTAAGACCTATTGGAAGTTTACCAGCAATCAAGACAGTAGTGATTGGATAATGTTTCAACAGCACAGAGAAGAGAGACATTTAAAAATCTCCAAAAACAAAAATAAGCTTGCATGTCTAACATATCTAAAATCCCCCCAGAAAGCCTATGATTCTTTGGAATTAGGATAGATTGCCTTTTTCTCTAATGGTGTTGGGGAATTTGGAGTATTGAACAATTCCTGGCTCTATATGAGGGATCACTTCTGGCACGGCATGTGAAACCTTATGTTGTGCTGGAGTCAAAGAAGTCAAGTCTGCCAGGTGAAAGGTAAGTGTCTTAACCTTTGTATCATCTCTCCAAACATGACATTTTCCTTTGTTTCTTTCAGTTTTCTGAGCCTAAGCAGTTCTCAGATGAACAAGGAACTATTTCCTGTGACACTTGGCCAACCAGGTAGGCCAGTTAAATGCCAGGCACAAGAAGATAGTGTGCTGACTTTGCATAGTGGTGGTCCTACATGTCCACCTGGGCATTATCAGGGGCCAGCAAGGTCACATCAGCAACGCTATGGACATCATATGGTGCTGAGGATTCAACCAGGGATGAACATTGTACTTTTTCTCCACCCTGAAACAAAGTGTCTTTGATAAACTGTGCATTTTCATACCTATAGAGAGGAAGAATAGCAACTTTTCAGAAAATAACTTTTACAGGTGACATGGGGTGGAATAGACAGTCAGGATGGGAATGAAGTCACAGGAGAAAGGCTTGAAGACATTGATCATCACCCGCTTTCACAGCCCAACCCCTGAATTAGCCCCATGTGAAATTTAGTCAAATTCCTGAAGGTGTACATGAAAAAAATCAAGTCTGAATGTCTTACATTCTACTCTAGCATCACTTTCCTGGGTCTGATCCCCTCAAGACATTTGTGAAACCACCTTTATCTAATATTCAGGTTGACCAGCACAGAGGGTTAACTGAATTAAAGCCTCTTTTACTATCAACTAACGCATGACTAGGAAGAATTAGTGTACCCTATACAGAGCTACATACAACTATAACTGACCAGTATTAAAAATGTAACCACTTTTTCAAGAACATTGCTACCAATGGCAAGAATAGTGCACTCAGTATTATTTCACAAACTTGACTCTGAGAATTTGTTTCACTATTTTATAAGATATGAGACTATGGTACTTACAGGTTTCACAGTGAATTCAGCTGAGTTCTAACATTGATATTTCTACTACATTGGGCTGTTTTGGGGGAAAAAAGAAAATGTTATAAAATGTTTTTACCACAGTGGACAATATTATTTAGAAACTAAAGTCCACCATAGATAAACGACAATCCTCAAAATGAAAATTAAAATTCATTACTTTTAAACTGTCTCAGGTGAAGACTGGCTCCAGTGAGCAGGTACATTCACATAATCACAAGTTGATCCATGTAGACATTCCATCATTTGGGTGCATCACATATGTAGAATTACATAATCTACATAATGCAAAATAATGCAATTCCATCTCACAGTCTTACCAAATTCCCTCAAAAAAATTTAAACCTCACCCCCAAGATATTCATTCCTTCCTGATCCTGATATTCTATTTCTTCCTGACAGATCATCTGGCATACCTAAACTTGTCATCATGTTCACTATGAATATTCTATAAAATTTAATCTGAAGGGATTAGAACTAAACAGAAAGAAGATGATGAAAATGTCAACCAAAGAAATCATAAATACATTCAAGTCTAGAAAGTAGCATTACCTTCTAGCTCAGTAGCATAATCCAATACTGAATGCTTTATCATCTTTTTTGCAGCATTAACCAGCAGGAAGATATTTTTAGGTGAACAAAATTCATCTTTTTTCCCAATAAAGAACAATCTCCCTCCTACTTCATTCCCATCTACCCTGCCCCCATTCAGTGTGCTGATATTCTGTAGCATGATGGACAGTAAGTAACACGTAGCCCCAAATGGTCAATTCAAGACTTCCAAACAAACCTGGCAGGAGTCAAGTACTGTGCTTCAGATGGGAAAGAAGAATATTAGACCTTCTGGGGTGTTATCCATCCAGTCAGAACATTTTACCATTCATCCGTCATTACTTGTTTCCTCTTTCCAAAATGGCTGCTTGCCATGACAGCCCGCCACATGCCTCTGTGCAATCGTGTCCATTCACATTGCACCTTTGGCAGAGAGAACGCCATTCTTGTTCAAGGCAGTTATTGGTCTCATATTTATGATAATTTATCAAATGTCTTGTGGAAATGCTACATTTTTATGAGGGTATTTAAGAGATTCCCAGCATCTTTTCTTCATTTGGCAAAAATTAAAAGCTTTGAAATTTCTTGGCCTCTCTCAAGAAGAATGCTTAAGGCAAATTCATTCCCCATATCTCCTAAAGGGATTGGCATATCCCTCGGGCTGTGGGCATTTCTGATGCCAAGGTTGGCATGCTAAATCGTTATTTTCTGTAATCTGTTGAATAGAAATATGTAAAATTCTGGCAGTAACTTTGGAATTAGATTCTAGTCTCTCAGTCACTAGGGCATTCTCTCTGCTGAGCAAGTAACCTCGACCCCCACCCTGACCATCAGTATTACTTATTGAAGGCATGTTTTGCTGATAACTCATATATGCCAACTCAGTCTGAATGCATGAAATTAGAGAAGAAAGAAGAGAATGGGGATCTATGCCAGTTGCAATGAGAATAATGGAACCTTTAAATAAAATCATAGTTATTCCGAATTATAGATAAGGTAACAGCCAAGAGGAAATAAGTAGTTTATTTACTGACCATAAAGCTCAAAAATTTCATATTTATTATCAATATTCTGTGACTTCAAAGACCATGTTATATACACTATTTAGTGATAATGTAGGGACACTGCAGATCATTTGGTAAATGTCAGATAAATAAAATCATATTTTTATACAACAGCATTCAGTGTGAAACTATTTAAAAGATTATCTTTTCTAGTACCAAATTATGTAAAGGAATGTACAGAGAGAGAGAAAGAGATAACCTGGTTATGATCAGAGAAATATAGAATCATATAATCCTTTGTTAAAAAAATACAACAAAAACCTGCCTTAATAAGAACATGCTTGTTGGAAATAAACTCTCCCTAAAGCTTGTTGGAAATAAACTTTCCCTAAAGAAACAAGTCATAAAGATTCAGCACCTATCATCAGTCACCCAAAACTCTCATTTATTTTATTTCCAAACATAAGATACTTTTTCAATTTCAAATTTTCAGCTATATACTACAAAATAGTGAAAATTTATGAATTTTCATCTAACAAAAATTTAATACCAACCACAAATGTGATTCAAAAAAAACTTCTGAATTCTGTCGTAGTTTCCTTTCTTTCTTTTATTTTAGGGGGTGCGGTTGGCCACATCAGGGAGGTTATGGGTACCAGGGAACTCAAAGTGTTAGATCAAGATTTCAACAATAAATACTGGCAGAGGCAATGAACCTCTTAAGTGATAGAACTATTCCATTCTAGAAAAGCACTAAAATAGGTAGATGCACTACAAAAATAAAATAAGAAGTCTTGGAAGGAAGGTTTCTAGAAATGTTGCTAATTTTGACCTATCTCAGAGCAATGGACTGGGGCCATTGCAGTGAACAGCACATGATTCTCACTGTAGATTCGAAACATCTGGCCACAACTCAAGTTGCCACATATCTAAATGACAAGTTGTTGGTTAAGATAAATTTTCTATGGAAACTAAGAAAAACACAAAAAACACTAGTAAAGACAGTGAATAAAATGATTAAAAACAATGTTCCTCTAGAAATAGTTCAGCACAGGCCAAAACTAAGTACCAAACCTGGCAACACATGGTCTCCACCCTAAGCATCACAGACTATAGCTCTGGAAACCCCAAGTATTGCTGGGATGACTTTTGATGTCCCTAAGTATTGAACCCAAAGGGCTTAAGCATTGAACTGCCCAACCTGGTGTCTCAGGAAATGGTTTCCTGGATGCCCAGAGAGCTGCCTGAAAAATCCCTTCCACCACCCCCTGAAAAATACATTAAATTAATGTTTAAAAAAATCCAGAAACAGAAGAAGCTAGGGAGATTATATAGAAATTTAGGCACTTGTCTTGCCTATGGCTGACCCAAGCTCAATTCCCAGCGATACCTATAGTGTCTGAAGAACCATCAAAATGATCATTGAGCACAGAGCCAGAGGAGTAAGCCCTGAGTACTTATGGAAACAAAAATAAAAAACATCCAGAAATAAAGACAAAGTAATTAATAATATTGTTTATCTGTTTTTGTGCCACATGTGGTGATTCTCAGAACTTATTCCTGATTCTACTTTCATAAATTACTTTTGGTAGTATTCAGGGAGCCATATAGGATGTTGGGAGGTCTGTCAAGGTCAGCAGTGTTCAAGGAGAGCAACCTATCTGCTATACTATTGTTCTCGACCCAAAGGATCATTTTATAAATGATGTTCATAAATATTTGAAATGGAAATCTTGGTATAGTAAACTGTTAAATGACCTTCTTTTAACAAAATAATAAAATCCAGGAAAATATTTGTATTTTCCCAAGATGAGTAATATATAATGACCACATATAATGCTTGTGGAAGAAAACCATTTGGGGGGGTATGAAAAACAATCATGTTTTTGCATCAAAAAGAACAGATCTGAAACTGAATAAATATCATAGGCCAAATTAAGAACAAAAATATTTAATATAATGAAAGTGCAATCGATAGCAAAAATTTAAAATGAAAAAAAAGACAAATACAAGCATTTAAATAAGACAATAGAGAGTACACAGATGGCATCAGCTTGGCACAATTTAAGTTTAAAAACACTTCGATCGCTAACATGCTACTTCTGCATTACCAGTAGAAGAAAATGAAATTTAATTTTTAAAAATGTGAAGTTAATCAAATTCATCCACAAAGGCGTTTCAATGCACAAAGGTGTTTAGATGTGTTTAGATGCTTTGGGTGTTGTCAAGGTATGCTGGGCGCCTGACAAAATCTGGGAGCAGAGTCAGGGGATCCCCTTCTGCCCCAGGGATTGAGGCCAGCGGACAGAGAAAGTCAGGAGAATCCAGCAAAGTTTCAAAAGGCTTTACTCACACTTGCTCTGGTATAGGATTCAACAGTAGGAAAACCCTAGACTTTAGGTTCCTGGCTTGGCCCAGGCCACATGTAGGTTTAGAATCTTAGGCCAAGATGTGAACTACCACGTGTTAAGGCCCAACAGGGAAGAGAAGGGAGAGGAGGAAAGCAGAGGGAGAAGGTGAAAAAGGCAAAAGGCCGAAAACCAAAAGGGGTACAGCTTTTATAACTTTTCAGCCCACATCAAGGAAAACAGCTTAACTCTCCCTCAGGTAACAGCTTACAGGACCTCCCCATGCTCCATTGAAATGTTAATATTGCCTCAGTCAAGCTCTGCCTTGGAAGTGCCCCCTGTAGGATAGAGTGGGGAAAGGGCTTGTATCTGTACCAGTGGATATTCTACAGCCAGATCTATATTTCTCCAGGCCTTCACAAGATTCTCGTTTTTACTTCATAGTTGTTTTGTATATTAGCCTTTAGACTTTTAGTAAGTCATGCTTGCTTGCTTGGAGGCAAACACCATTTCTCTCTGTCTGATTACTTAGAGATACAACGTGACCAGGTAAATATACTGGCAACATCTATCTAGTTCCATGATTATTGTGGTAGCATGAGAGAAAATATTTATACCAGTTAATATAGAATACATGGTGTGATACACTGCCACATAAAGTCACAGATTCAAACTAGTTTCCTCCCTTTATCTACAAAGTGGCCTGCAGGAAGTAACTCCAAGCAAGATGCAGAGGCTCTGGACAACAGTGTACTGCAACAGGATGTATTAGCAAAACACAAAGAAACGCAAGATTCTATACGCTAATAAAGGAATATGTACTAAATTAGGACAAATATAATCTTTAGAATGTTTAATGGCATGGTTTTATGTGCAATAAATTAAAGCATATTTAAACTAAAAATATTTATGTTTTTAAAATGAAATATGCATTTTTATTAATATAGATTCCTTTTGCTGAAGTATATTTTAATACCACAATGTATCAAATTAGATTTTAGCTACATTACATAAATATAAGCATGTATATGTGTGTATTTTTATTATAGTGGCATATCTGAAAGCAGACTAACAGAAAAATGCACTAGTAAATATATTTAATTTAATGGCCTATATAGAAATAGTTATGCATTATCATTTTTTCATAAGTTAGTGCTCTAAAATGATTAGTTTTATACTCATTTCAGTTACTAGTAATATTGCTAGTTACTAGTAAATAAAATATCTTACATTACAATAGTAGGAAATTTGTTTAATATGGGCAGAGTATGACTATAATCAATATTAATAGATCTCTAATGCTGGAGACAAAGTAACATAAATTAATTCTAATTTAGATGAATAAAATGTAGTACAAAAATTTAAGAATAGATTGAGGGCCTTTAAAGGAAGAATCAATGTAAATTAAAATTATTGGGATATGGAAAAACTGGGTCCAACTTCTTGAAGTATTTTTTTTAAAGCAGAGAAAATAAAGGCAAGATTGTTGAACATCTTTGGTAAAGACAAAACTGCAAAGCAGCTCGGATGCAGAGAGCTTCTTATATATTTGTGCAGGAAATCTTTCTTCTCTACAAGGATTTTTCCTTCCAGATAACTATCTAAGCCATCTGGTTTACAGTCTGGATGTCTTTCAGTCTAGAAAGAGTTTTAGAGGAAAAATTGTATCAGCCTCCTGGACTTGTAATTTTGAAAAACATGTAGTTTCCACTAAATAGATTCTCCACTAGCATAATAACCCTAAATATAGTAAGCTATAATTTCAGCTTAGATTTAACTCATTAATTGCTATGTCTTGGCCAAACTCTCAAACTAAGCATCCTTTATAATAGAAATCTTTCGACACAGAAGGCTAAGTTCAAGTTAAATCATTAGCATGTAACTTTCAACAGCTGAGACTACGTCCTTTTTACAAACATACAATGCATTTAGCAGCATGCAACTTGAATTTTATGATCCGTCTTCACTGTCATCTGGAATTTCTCCATTTGACTTCCTGTGTATGCTCCATCCATTCCTTCTCTAGGAGATGACTGTCTGTCAGGGAATTTCGCCCACCTCATATTTCTTTTCTACGTATGGCCCACCCTGTAACACAGCGATTCCACAGCCTACCAGAAGGGTAAAAAAAAAAAAAAAGAATAATTAAAAATGACTCAAAGAAAAATTCTTCTCCAAAGAAGCATTTCTATTCTATACAGCACATGGCTTTGGTCTGGGGCACAGACAACTGCAAAAATAAAATAACGCTTTTCTTTCCCAGTAATTCAGTCTAAATCAAACCATCTGACCATTCCGAAGCACTTGTGCACCCTTCGTGCTGTGCTGTTACAGAATCTTTTCATGTGAAACAATGCTCTTTCAATTAGCTTCAAAACCTTGCAGTGGGAGTGCCCAATCCACAACAGAGACCAAACAAGGGAGCCTGACCCTTGTAACTTGTTGTTTCCTTGGGTGAACTTGAATCCTTTGCCTGAAGGTGAAATCTGTCTTCTGAGTCCACCGAGTCTTTTAGTCCCTTGAAAGTTCTTACCGTGTCTATAAAAATTTCTGCTCTTAACCTTTCTTGTGTTATAAAAAGCATAGCCACATCCCTCAAAACTATTTGATGTCTTATATAAAACCCTTTATAAAATAAAAAAAGAAATATCCCCAGAAAGCCTCAAAAGGAAAGTTGCTCAGCGTTGTCTTTCAACGGCATGCTTATTTAATAACGACATGAAGATAGTACTCAGAATTCTCGACTGCTCACACTGGCATTGCTGGGCACTGTGAAAACCTGCCAGTTGCTAAAATATCCCTTTATTTCCATGGGGAGACAGTGTCAAGAGTAAAAGCCAGAAAGGGAAATTTTGGCTGGCATCCAAAAAACAGTTGTAGAAAAGAAAGTTCTCTCTCCGACAGCATTCTGACATGCGTTTTTCAGTTTTGCCATGAAGTTGAAATCTTTCCTCAGGAGAGATGAGTGTATATATAAAGACAGCATGAATGTAGCGGACTCAGGAATTTCAAACATGGCCCAGTCTGACATGAAGGAAGAAGAGGGGGAGGGGGTGGTGAAGAAGTCGCTGAACTTCCAGAAAGGACTGTCAAAACTAAGCCACTTCAACAGGTTTGTCTTTGAAATATTTCTACTGCCAAGCTCTTCTGGGTGATTCTAATAGAGTCTGAATTCAGTCTTCATATGATTTCATACGTCTGCTTGTTGGCTTATTTTATGGTCTCTGGATCTTCTGTATATATAAAGATCCATGTGATCTACATAATAAAAAATTGCCTTTCTAAGAAAATTAGGGCATCAAACACTTGATCCAAGCAGCAACAACAACAACAAAAAAAGCAGTGAACATTTTCAAACCTTATGTGGAAAGAAGGTTAGGGAAAAGGAAAGCATTTATTAAAAACTCCTCATCTCAATGGCATTGACTGTCACTGAGAATGTGGCTGGTCTCTGTGCTCACTTGTCAGCACTAAGTCTGAAATGGTGCTAGCGGAGAACACTACAAATCAGCATACAAATGCAGTAGGGCTCCTTATAAGACATAATTTCAAAAATTCATAAATGCATTTATTTCCTTACACCCTAAAGATCTCCCTCTACAGAGAAACTAACAAAATCTTGGCTGTTGTCTAAATAATTTCATCCATGACTTTAACATTAACACCAGGTTAGCATGTGAGTTACACTTTGATCAATGGTATAAGGGGATCCTCATTTAATAACATTGAGCGGTAAGAGAGGGCAGAGGTACTAATCTTAAGACTCCTTTGATATTTAATAAGCAAATAAACAATCCAGGGTAACTATTTGCTAAGGAAATTAAGAGTTATTTTTTAAGTCTATATAGCCATGCATAATAGAAACATAATGTAATTTTTAATATGTCTATATGGTTAATTTCTGATTCAATTATTGGTTCTTCCACTAGGCTGCTATTTGTCTTCTTTACAACAAACAATTTCTCTGAACATCAATTTCTCACTTGTAAACCTGAAATAATAACTTCACTCAAGTATTATGAGATTTAAAAAGGTACAATGGAGGTGTCTTTAGCAGACTATAAAATGCTGCACACATGTTGATCATCATGACTAGTAGTAATATCTCTGATTCATTTCACTCACAAGATTGAAGGGAAAGAATATTTTATAGCTTCTAAGATTTTAATCAGTTTCTAATGCACTAATTTCATGGTCATAAAATATTAGGGCTGAAAGAGATCTTGGAAATAATCGCATTCTAACCTTCTCATTTTTAAGGCCCAGAGAGTTTGTGAATTGCTCAAAGTCAAACAGCAAACTAAGAAAGTTACAAGCATGCACAGAATACTGAATTTTATTTCTGATGCATATTTAAGTCTGAAAGAGGCTAGACACATGGTTTCTTTTATAAAATTCTCTGACTTTTTGCAAAAGATGAGGTTAACTTATCTGACCTCAAGGAAAATTTCTGTAAAGTGAATTTTTATTTACCCATTAGTCACTGTAATACGATTTTAAAATGATCCCAGGAAACTGCAGTCAGTGATGTCTTTAAAAGCTATAAATTCTAATCACCTCAACTTCTTCCTCAAACCTTTCACTTTGTCCCTTCTGGCCCTTATGTAAACTGTTCCCCAGCTAAGCTCAATGATTCCTGCTGCTTTAGACAAACTGTGTGCTAATGAAACACAACTTACTCAATTACAATTTAATTATGCCTGCCTTTTGAACAAGTTCTGATTTTTAGGAGATGATTTCCTTCAGATCATTGTCCAGCATGCTATTTTTCATTCATGTCTAAGTTTAGGAATTTTCTTGAGGCTTTCTGGGATCATATCCCATCCCAAGCTCTTGAATCTATTTCAATAACTGACTCATGGTGCTCATCTCATCAAAAATATTCTGATCTGTGGATATTTCTCAATGTCGTATCAGCCTCTGCTACTGGAATATCAACTTCCTTAAGTCAATAACTGATTTCTTTCTTGAAAATCATAAATTCCTGGTATCTAGATAGTCTTTCTAGCTACTGCTAGTCCAACACATAGTAATAGGTACTACATATTTTTATGAATAAGACATCATTTGCTTATGGATTAAAGAACAGATGAATGAATGAATTGAATGAATGAATGGATGAATGAATGAATGAATAGGTGAATGAACAGGACACCCCCCAACCTCTTACAAAATTGATGTTAAAATGGTTAGTGAAATTGGTTTCTACAACAGAACCAGGTTGCAATATTAACCTGGTTCTAACACCTTGGCAAATAGAATTATATTAGAAAAAAAAGGGTGTGGATACAGTTATTTTTAAGCTATAAAGTGTGGTTTGAGAAAAAAATAACACATACTGTAACGGGGGCACTGGAAAAGAAGGTAGAAGGAACCCAATTACAAGCTTACTGGAATCATTACTTCACATTAAACTAGTTCTGGAGTTCAGATAGACTCATTAATTATAAAGTTTATTAGTAAAATATGTCTTAAGTGCCTCTAGTATTCAAGGCACCTGCTTAAAAGAATAGGGAAGTGAGGCAAAGATGCATGAGACCAGTCTGTGAAATACAGTTCATATTATTTGCTTTGGAATATAAAGTACAAATATATAAAAATTTGCATAATAAGAAAAAGTTAAATAAAATTTTAAAAATTTAATAGTAGTCATGAAGTATGTGTTCACCTCTCCAAAGGAAAAAATATTATTGGCTGAAATCTATTTTCATTTTAATGAACCTAATCTACTAAAATATGATTTTAGTAGTTTCTAAGTCCATGAGGATGGAACCCTTCTTCATGTGATTAATGTATTTGTAAGAAGAAGCCACAAAAATGGACTTTTTTTTTTTTATATGAGAATGCCGCCAAAACTGTCAGTCTACAACCCAGAGAAGATCCGTCACCAAAACCTGATCATTTCGGCACCCTAACCTAGGATTTCTGGCATCTGTGAGAAATAAATTTCTGTTGCATTTCTGTCACCCAATTTATGGTATTATGTTATTATAGCCCAAGTGGATTAAGATAAGAAAGAAGATGCAAATCAGAAAAACAGCTTCTGGTTCTATATCAGTTAGATAGAACAAACAAAAAAGTACTTCAAGAGGGTATTGGAAACCGGTACCACTCATCAACTATAGATAGAAGGGATTTTATTGAGTTGACTGAATTCATCAGTTTAGTCCATTGAGAACTTTTCTTGGGGGGGTAGGTTCTAATCTTTATTTAGCTCAAGATGCTTAAGGATAAAACATTCCATTACCATTATTCTACCATGGTCTAATAGATCTCTGATGATTGTAAGTGGTCCACAAAACCCTCTGGTTGCAGCAGTTTGTCTATGAAAAACTGACAGAGTGAAGGAAATGTATGCTTTTTATGACATTTAAATTAACTTTTGAAGTTTCCTTTCTCCAGACCCATTTGCAAATGATAACTGAATTAGACTTTTCAGATCTGTTTATTAGTGGGAAAGTAATAGACTAGTGTGAATAAAACTGGAATGGTGTTTTCTAGCTAGAATATGAATAAAGTCCCTTGTATCTTTCTTCCATAAAACTTAACGTTTTTTTATTGTGTGTGTATTTAAAAAGAAATAATGATAAAGATTTTTCAGATTACAGAGTTGACACTCAACGTGAATTGAAACTGTGAATGCCCCTTTATGTGCCAAAATTCATGTAAAAACATAAACTTACTACAGTACTGTATTTATATTTTTCATCTTTATGGCTTTATTTTTGACATTTTTCCCTAGCTTAGTTTGTTCTAAGAATACTATATATTCTCTTAATAATATTGTTCTCTAGTTTAAGAATATGCTACATGTTACATATCACATACGTAATATGTGTTAACTGACTGTAATTGGCAAGGTTTTCCAGTCAACAACAGAATCTTTAAAAAAGTTTAGAAGAAACATCCTTTATAAGCACATAATCAAGTGCATGAATGCCAGTATCTCGAGTTCCAGTATCTTTCAAGGCCCAATTATATACTTAATCTTTTCCCTCAATAGTTTTTCACATCTCTACAATGAAATAGGTTGACATGAAATCCTTTTCTGGGCAGCGATCAGAGTCACCTTTCTAAAGATACTTTGTCACTGGCAAAGTTGAAGCAGATTGTAGCCTCCAATATACTTACTAATGTACCTACTAACACTTTTTGATGGGGTGTGAGGAACATATTTGACTGTTTGCTCTGTGTTCCAGAGTCAAGACTTGTGTTGTCAGACTGAAATTTGGGTAACTGCATGCCAGGAAAATCCCTAACTCCATACTTGCTCTACAGTTCTACTACTTCTATATATTTTTTGCAATTCTGAGTCTTGTCAGCTAAACTTACAAAAGAGGGTTTTATTCTTCTTTAACTTTTTCCATTGGATAGACACATAGAACATACTAAGTCCATGATATCTGTCAAATACTTGGAGGATGGTTATGTGAATGAATGAATGTAAAAAATTCTTTTGCTGACAGTGATGGGAAGGGAGTTCCCTTTTTACCTCCAAAGCCGGCAGGGAATGGATGGAGACTCAGGAATCCAATGCAGTTTTAAAAGGCTTTACTTATCACAGGTTCAGGCAACAAATCAGCAATAGTAAAAACCCAATGCTTAGGATTCCCGAGCTAGAACCCCAGCCATGTAGGCCAAGATGGCGGCCACCATGTAAAGGCCCTTTAAAGAGAAGACAAAGACAAGACTCCCAAGAAGGGTGTGAGCCCCAAAGAGAGCCCAAAAAGAGAGAGAGCCAGAGAGGAAGCAGGCTGGTTTTATACCCCTGCAACTCAGACCTCCCACTATTATGGGAAGCAGGAAGGGTCAAATGACCTTAGGTAATTTCTCCAAGCACCTCACCTAGGCCCTATTATATGCTAACGTTTTGAGCCAAGATCTGCCTGGAAATGCCTTTATAGGGTAGAGAAGGGGGTTTCTGAGATGGCATGTCTCTGTACCAAAGACTAATACTAATGCCAGTTAAATATTTCTCCAAGCCTTCACAAGAGTCTCCTCTACTTCACGGTGGTTTTGTATTTTAGTTGCCTTTGAGTAATAAAATCAGGGAGCCATGCTTGCTTGCTTGGAGGCAAACAGCATTTCTCTCTGGTCTAATTACTTAGAGGTCCAACGTGGCCAGGCAAATATGCTGGTAAGATCTAGCTAGTCCCTCGATGATTGTGGTAGCATGAGAGAATATTTATACCAGCCAGTATAGAATACATGGTCAGATAAACTACCACATTTAGACTACCCTCCTATCTATGAAGTGACCTGCAGGAGGCAATCCAGGGCAGATGCAGAGGCTCTTAGAGGAGTCCTGCAACATGTAACAAATGCATATAATACCTGCTGGTAATTTCTT
The DNA here is from genome assembly GCA_021461705.1 of Cryptotis parvus. NCBI lineage: Eukaryota > Metazoa > Chordata > Mammalia > Eulipotyphla > Soricidae > Cryptotis > Cryptotis parvus. The sequence goes on along the minus strand of JAJIBD010027603.1, from coordinate 11,890 downwards.
TTGTCCAAAGCTACAAGCTGTATTCCGTAGGAAAAATATCAATTGTTATATATCTATTGTTATCACGGAGCCCTGGATTTGAACCCATGTGCATCAATTTAGCTTTGTAACTCTGAGCAAGATTGTCAGATCTGCGAACATCAGGATCTTCGTTGGAACTAGGCAGATGATTCAAAGGACTGAAGAACTGGGAATGGAGGTGTCGCAGTTTAATTTCCAAGATGAAGACCATGGTAGGGTAGCTCATAAATAGTGTAGCTATAGCCTTAAATTCCACAATTGTTTCATAAACTATTCCTTCATACTGGTCTGGAAGCTTTGCTTGTTTGCTTGTTTAGAGTTATCTGACCCCCTTCCCTGTCTAGGATTATACCATAACATCCGATGCTTTTATCAAATGGGGGAAGATGCCCAGCCAAAAACATTACCTGTAGGGGAATGTTTTAATCTAACCCTAATGTATGTTAAATTATGTATTTCTACTTGGTATAATCAATCATCAATAATACATTTTATATATTTTAAAATGTGATTCAATTTATTTCACATTTTTGTATATAATTTAAATTCCTACACATTTAGTAAATATACTCTCAGTCATCATTATAATTGTTCTTTCAGAAAGAACTGAAAAACTGTGACAGTGTTTCAGCTATTTATTTCAGAGCTGTGGTCTTTCATCTCTCATATCTTTCTCCAATTTGCATCATTCAGGGACCCAGGTTCTCTTTTCTTATCATTTTCACACGCCACCCAGGCTTGGGGCCTCTGGAAGAAACCATCACGTCCTGGGCAAGAGCATCCATATCTCAGAAGAGCAGAAATGAGCTGTAGGAGTTCATTACTGCAGAGGGAGTGAACATAACACAGAGAAAGGTTGCTGTGGCAGGCCCGTGCAAATCAGAGATTTGTGGAAATGATCACATTTCTACTGCCTGCCTTCTCTCCACAGCACGTTCTGCTCATTAATTCATTAATCTCTGTACCACCCCTGCAGCGGAGGTAACTATTATTAGCTTAGGTTTGTAGATGGAGAAATAGAAGTAAAGTAGAGTGAAGTTCAGCAAGTTGCCCACGATCACAGTGGGAGATGTTGTTGGGTGTGGGATCTAAGCCCAGAACTCTTGTCTCCCAAACACCTAGTCTCACAGCCAGCCCCTCCCACCCTTCTCATTAGCATAATGGTTTAGGGAAGCTGTCATTTTATTTCCTGGAGTCGCATTCACCTAAGCTACTGAACTCTACTGAACACACATACAGTTGAGTTGTTCTAACATTTACACTGCCAAATGTCTGCATAATTCCTCTCTTTTCTTTTCTTAGCTGTCAGCAGCTGCCCTACCTGACAGAATGCACCCACTTGGTCAGAAAAATATATTTTGGGAGAAAAATTTACTGTTACACTTCAACTCAGTGCTACAAAAGGAAGCATGGTATTGTCACTTAGTGAAACAACACATTTCTTTCTGAAAGGGAAGGTATATCACATTATTTTTATGCACTGACCCTCTCTGTGTATTCAGCCTCAAAGGGAAGAAGTTTATCATCATGATGCCACTAAGGAAAATGACCTGATAGGTGAGAATTTTGACCTACTTAACATGCAACCGCTGGTGTGTTTTAAGGAAACCTGTGGATTTTAGGAAATAGATCAAATAGATCAAGAAATAGATCAAATAGATGGGGAAAAAATAGACTTGATTGTCACAAGTCTACCAGAAGGGGATTGTACTTAACTAACTAGATAACTGAGAAATATAAACTCAGACAGATGAACTTGACCCAGATTTCTATTACCCACCAGAGCTAGGATTTCAGCTTAATTTAATCTGTTTCTAAATGATGCTGTGTACACATGTTAGAACAGATCAGTGTTGTTGACCCTTATTTCACTTGAATTCAGTATCCGGCACTATACAATAAGATGGATGCTGCATTAAATAAAATTTTGCCTAGAGTTACACTTGATTCCTGGGATCCCACTGATATGTATGCATTTGATTGTCAGGTCTCACTGTGATAACTGCTATGCTTAAAGTAGAAACAAAATGCTGTATGAGTGATGTATTCCTGCTCAGGCTGCAGAGTAAAATAATTTGCAGTGTTGAAGTGTTGGCAATAGTTTAGAGTTAGGGTCTATGACAATTAGGTACCAAACAGGAAAATAATACTACCATGTGCTAAGCAACTTGATAGGCCATTTATGTGCTTGTGGATACTGAAACTAAGTTCAGGACCTAGGTGTGACTTGTCTAAAGCAGGACACAATATACTAACTTAGCTAAAACAAAGATAAAGTATTCTTGATTTCATAGAAAGCTCCTTAACTGGGGCAGGAGCAATAGCACAGAGGTAGAGCATTTGCCTTGCATGTAGTCTACCTGGGTTTGATTCCCAGCCTCCCATATGGTCCCCCCATGCATTGTCAGGGGTAATTCCTGAGCGCAGGGCCAGGGGTAACCCTAGGCATTGCTGGACCCTGAGCATTGCTAGGTGAGTCCCAGAAAGCAAAAAAAAAAAAAAAGGAAGAAAGAAAACTCCTTAACTAATACTTTTCTTCTACAACAATTAAACTTTCTACATGTGTGTGACACTGAAAAAATATCCCTTTATCTGTCTTGATTCTTTTATTATTTTTGCAAGTTAAATCTTACTTTGGTTTGTCTGATGTGAGTGGAATAATAATTCTCATCACCCGGTAATTTGTTTTTTCGTATTTAGGGTTTGGTAGAAAATCTGAGAATCTATATGCTGAATAATTATTTTTTATTTTCTACTTGAAATGTATATTCAGAAATATACTCAACCATACTATTAATACTTGCATATGAAACAAACAGCAGGGAAGGTGTCTGCCTTCTGGGGATGGAGAGATACTACAACAACCTGCCTTGCACATGGCTTTCTCACATTTACTACCAAGCATGCCATACTGTTCCCTCACCCTGTGAGGAGTTATCTCTAAGCAGATAGTCATAAGAAAGCTGAGCACAGGTGGGTTTGTCTTTTCGCCACTCAAAATGTGTGCCTTGCACAATGCTGACACAGGTCGGATACCTAGCATCCATATTGTTAACTGAGTCACGCCAGTAGTGTAGAACTAGAAGTAAGCCCTAAGCACAACTGGTGCCTCCCAAGCCAAAAAAATATATAGTATTGGACATAAATGGGAGGACAATATTTCATAAAAAATAAAAAATGAGAACTAGACTATAAATATAGAAAAATAAAAATATATACTATAAAAATAGAAAAGAGAATAACTCTGTGTGGAGAATCTACAGGGAAAATACACAGAGAAAACTATAGGGAAAACATCAATGAGTGATGTTTTCAATAATGCAAATAAAAGCACATTAACTCTTTCCTCAAAATCTTTTAACAGCTCTCCATTGCATACAAAATAGAACCACATCTTCCTTGTGTAACACACATGTGACTGCAGAACCTGGTTTTGACCACTCTGATTTTCTTTGCCTGCCTTACACAATAACTTCAGCCTATGTGCAGCACTAATTCACCCATGTGGTCAGACTTTCCTAGGCCACTACTTCCTAACACATCTGCATCATTAGCAAGCTGTCATGCATATCTCAATGTAATGCAGCCTATTAGATGAACCTTATCTATTGCACCTCTAATCTAATGCAAATTCACCACCTTCTATTTTCATTTCAGCAGTTAACAATCCTGGTATTCATTTTTTAAATTTTTTTATTTTTACAATTACAAAGATATACAATTAAAAAGTTCATATTTGGGTTTTGGTCAAACAGTGTTCCAGCACCCATCCCTCCAACAGTGCCCATCTCCCACCACCAACATCCCTGGTTCCCTCCCACCTCCCACAACCCTCCTCCATGGCAGGTTCTTTATTTCCTTCCCTTTCTCTCTCTTTTTCTTTTCCTTCCCCCCCAGACTATGGATTACAGAACATACATTAAAGGATTGTCATGTGTATCCTTTTGCCTCCATTTAATGTTCAGTTCTAGGTTGGCATTAGTACCCTAGACAATTGTTAGCACACTGTTCCGTTTTCCGTCTTACTTAGCCTCCTGACTCCCACACGTTTGTGATAATTCCCACCTTTGACAAGACTTCCTGATATATGTTTCACTTGACCTTGGATATTGATATCATAATATGTACATATATATTTATGTTATGCAAATAAATGCAGTCATTCTGTATCTGTCTCTCTCCTTCTGGCTAATTTCACTCAACATAATCTTCTCCATGTCCATTCATTTATAAATTATATCGTATATCTTTCCTTGGGTAACAGAAATTCCTAGAAGGAAAGGGCCACACCGTCTTGTTTCCTGTTGTTTCCGTAGCCACTAGAACAGTGCCTGGCTCCTCCTAAAGAGTACATGAATAGCATCTAGTGATTTGGTAAAAGAGTCAAAGGTTCTCTGCATAGATGATGATCAAGCACCAAAACCACCTAAGGTTTGCTAGCACAACTCTGAGTTTGAGGCAAGACTTGGCCAGTGATAAGAACCAAAGATAAGAAAAGTAAAATTGAATACCAAAAGCTGAGAAATAAATTCCCAGTATTGACACTCACACATAAGTACTAGAAAAAAAAACTAATTCTTATCAATCCTAACTCATCACCAATTTCCAGAGCATAGTAAGTAGATTTTCTAATTAAAGCATTCTCTCCCCATGCTACACACCCCGTACAGTAACATGAACAAGGAAGGCTAAAGAATAAGAGAAATACAAACATCTAGTCAAGGCAAGCCAAAACTTTTTGAAGAACCCTGCCCCCCCTTTCTCTTTCTCCCTGCCCTAAGTCATGCCATGGCAACCATCCAGCCATGTTATCAATGGACCACAGGTCCCATTCAGGGTCAGGTGACCTTGTGAAGCAGAAATAATATGTCACAAGGGTACAGTGTAATAAAAGATGTGTGCAAGGTTTGGCTGCCAAGCCAGCTTTTCTAAATAACATTCTGATTGCATTCGATGCCTCAGCAACCCCACGATTCTTGCTGCCCAGGCGCCTGCAGCCAATATATGCACTGGATGATGAAAAGCCCGGGACCCACTGGCAAAAGCCTAATCACATATCGGCAACATCAGCATAAGGACATATAAAGCAATCCTGTTAAATATTTAGATATGTTGGGCCAAGAGCATGACAGGCACTCAGCTAGAAATGTTCTTTTTAACCAGCAAAACTTGAGATTATAAACCAGTATAATATTGTGCCTTTTAAAGGAAAGTGAATCCGAGAAGGATGTGTTGCATATTGACCTACGGATTTAAATCATCACCATCAAATCAAATGCCGGCCTGGGACTGGCTTCACTGAAGCACAGTATTAATCCCTTACATTTACATTTTACATTTTGTTGTTGTTTTTGCAAATCACTTTCACAAGCACTATGTAGCTTGATACTCAAACCAAAAAACCCACTGAGATAAGTTTGCTAGAAACTATTTGGAAGCATCTTCTGTGTACAGGGCACTAAACTGTGCATGAAAAATAGAGAAACTAGTCAACTTGGAAGAAGAGAACAAGCAGAGAAAGAGACTGGTTTGATTAGCCTCGTGGGGCAGCTCTAATGGAAAGATTATCAGCACATAACGGATCAAATAAAGAGAGTTCACTGCAAGAACAATAACTTTCCATATACCTATTGTCAAGAAATCATTTTGGCTTTATTCCTTAGAACTAACTACTCAGCAACTGTTTAGAGCACAAACAAAAATACATGCCTTTAAACAAATGAATAATATGTGTAATATTACAAGTGAATGCCCACTAAATAATACAGCTGAGGTTCTAAGAGTTTGAAGAAAGTAGGACAATAACTTTCCCAGAATAACTTGTATTTAGACGCATATTTGAGGGAAAAGTGATATATGGAAAGTGGAAACGTGGGTTGCGCCACTCTTTTCTTAGTAGAGGGTCTTTTCTTCTACTAAGAGAAAATTGTGAGTTCTCCAAGGTTGCTAAACTAACCAGTTTAAAGCATTAAACTTAATGCTCCCTATAGTAAAATGCTACAAAAATAAATGAGTATATCAGCACCCATTCAATAATCAAGCAGCAAGTAGTAGAGATAGAGTTATAGACTGAAGTATTCAGACAAGATCTTCTAATTATGAAGATAGTGAATGGGAAGTATCCAGAGAACACATAGGTAGGGATTTTACCATGAACATCTACCTGATCTTGGATACTGACAGTAATTATAAAGTGTTTCCTGCAATAAGAGCATTTATGATGAAAATTAAAAGATGGAATGATAGTTCAAGGTTGATGATCAATCATTTTCATGATCATAGCAAACATGATCCAGTACATATAATCCACAAGAGTCCTCTCTCTTTCACTAATCAAATGAAAGCAAGCAAGTATTTAAACAGAAGAATCAGCCCTGAACCTCAGAAGTTCAAATACAGATATGTTCTTTTCCCTGCTCCCAGGGTTAGCCCCTAGGCTTAGCAGTGGTTCTTTGGAGGCTACTTTTAAGAAGCAGAATTATATCAGTATCTGACTAGTAGGGCCAGAGATAGTACTGTGGTAGACTTGAGCGTGGCTGATGTGGCATTTATCTCCATGACCCCTCATGGCCCTCTAAAGCAGGCGTGATTACAGAGCACAGAGTCAGGATTAAGAAATGAGCGTAGGGCAGTGTATTTCACGCTCCCTCCCTACAAAAAAGAAAAAGAAAAAGAAAGAAAGGAAGAGAAAAAAATTCTGGCCACTGACAATAATAAGGTTAAGATTAGTATAAGACTGAATTGCTTGAATTTCTTTAGTTCTTTAGGCTTATGTTCTTTTACTATCTATTTTCCTTTGAAGACGCTTAAATTGTCTTGGTCAAAACTGTTCAAAGTAAATATATTAGAAGTCATTAAATTGTTTTTGTTCAAATTAAAAGACTTCATTTAAAACTATGTTTCTTAAACTTTTCTTTGTAAACAGTCTAAACAAATTTGAAAAAACTATTTACGAAACTATTCATAGCACCAATAGCTATCAGAGACAGCTGTTAAAGGGGATTGTATGTAAAGAAACACTTAAATAAGCTCATCTCTTATTTCATTGTTAAGGTATTCCAAACAAAAGAAAGAATATAATATATACCACATTTTCTTCCCCAGAAAAGAGCAGATCACAATGAATAGGTGGTAGTGGTATTGATAGTGGTAGTGTTGTTGGTAATGATGGTGGTGGTGATGGTTGTGGTGGTGTGTGTGTGTGTATGTTTGTGTGTGAGTGTGTGTGAGAGTGTGTGAGTGTGTGTGTGAGTTTGTGTGAGAGTATGTGTGTGTGAGAATGTGTGGTTTTATTTGTGAGAGTGTGTGTGTGGGTTTGTGAGTGTGTGTGGGTGGTGTGAGTGTGTGTATGAGAGTGTGAGTATGAGAGGGTGTGTGAGGGTGTGTGAGTATGTGTGTGTGCATGTGTGTCACTGAAAAGTTCTGAAGGGCCCCCAGCACCCATTCAATTCAGTTCAGTGCAGTAGATGAAATGAAACTACTAAAGCAATACATAGAGTATTAACAGAGCCCTACCAGAGCCACACAAGAACCAGCTGAGTGAGAAACAGGGGCTAGGTTAGTTAAGGACAAAGATGAAACCTAGAATTGTGTGTCATTTTCACCTGCATGGAAAAAAAACAACTTTCAAATTTGCCATTGTAGGAAATAATGTTCCTATTTTCTCAGACTGGCATTTATTTTTTCCTGTCTGAGGTTTTTCTGTAAATGGGTTATTCAGGCAAGTAAAAAGGCAGAAAAATAAACACTGCTACTGTTTTCAAATTACAACAACTACTCTGGCTGTTAGTAATCCTTGATCGGTTCTGCCACGCTTCAGTAACGGTATTCCATACACTTCCTTCTTACCAGTAATCTTTAATGTATGGGATGCATTGCCTTATTTTTTTATCAAAACCTTCAAAAGTGCATTTATGGAAGTAGCAATCTGCTATATAAATTCAAGGTTTATTCTCCTAGCAACAACTACAGAAAGAAAAAGAAATTCTAAAAAGCATTTGTGACTGTATTGTTAAAAATATTGAATCCAGCTGAATTCCTTTCTTTCTCTTGCCTTTCCCAAGCTCCGGGATGGGATATGGCTATCGACTCTGTCAACTGGAAAATTCTTCCTAAAGGGCAAAATGCAACATTATGGATCACAGTCAACCAAAGGGGGAAAACTAAAGTAGAAAATTGCCCTCCAAGCTGATAAAATCCCATCTGCCTCCCCATGACAGGCAGAGCCATTCTTCACTGCCTCCCATCCTGAAGACATTTAGAGGGTCATAATTTCCAGTTCCTTTTCTTTTATTCTTTCTTCTTCTTGGTGGGGAAGGCAGATCTGAAAGAAGCTAGTTGCTGGAGACTGAGAGAAGATGGCCTGAACTAATTCATCTTGTGACCTTTCAGTGCCTTCACAGTAAGGTGATTTAATAGCACTTAATCTGTCAAAAATCTGAAGCTTTGTAATAACTGTATATTAAGCCAGTTTTTATGGAGCATTAGCTAAAGTCCTTCCAGTTTACAAAGAAAGAGAGAAAGAAGAGAAAACACTTGCTGTGTGCTTCCTCCTTGATGTCTGTTATTCTCCAGATGCCCCTGAGCTATGTGGCCCATAGCCCACAGGGCATTACGTCCTGACTCTTGGGAGAGACAAAGATGCCAGACCCTGATGGACCCAACAGGAGTGCTGTACTTGGTGACGCTGATGACTCTGACACTCATTTGCTGTGGAGAGACGGGCACCAGGGAAAGGACGATGAGCAAATACCATATTCCTGGGCCTTGGGCTACTTTAAATGCAGAGTGTTTGCTGCAAAGTGAAAAATCATATTAAGTAGGGTCAAAGGTGAAGAATAGGGGTAATGGCACATTTGTTCCTGGTGGCTAACCCCAGCTTGATCCCTGGCACTGCACATGGTCACCTAAGCACTGTTAGTAGTGATCACTGAGAATAGAATCAGCTCTTAGCTCTCAGCCCTACTAGGTGTGGCCTAAAACTTCCTCAGTCCAAAAATAGGAAAAAAACAAACAAAAAAGAGAATGTGATTTGAAACAAAGAAACAAAAAGGAGAATGTGATTTGTTGACCTTGCTATATGTTTGGTTTTGGTATATTTTCCCAATACCTACAACCAAATTTAACCACATCTCATTCAACAATTCAATTTTGACACTATTTATTTGGAGTTAATAGACTGTCTTATAATTTAAGGGCTCAGTCGCTGAAGCCTTCCCCCTATTCCAAAATTAGGCATAGGTGGAGGCCTCTAAGGGACCTAGTCTTAGCTCAGTTGACCATAAATGTCAGAATGGTCAGGACAACCTCCTCAGTTTCAAGTATTTGGTAACAATTTAAAGCATTCAGCAAAGAGCTTTATTTATGGTTGCCACTTGACTATAAAGAAACTAAAGTGACGCAGAGGAAGTTGGACATGAAGGACATAGGGTTCCGTAGGACCCTTCTGACACTTCTGTAGGACCCTTCTGACTTTTTAAAAATTTCATTTATTTATTTATTTATTTATTTATTTATTTATTTATTTATTTATTTATTTCTCTTTTTGGGTCACACCCGGCAACGCTCAGGGTTTTCTCCTGGCTCTGCACTCAGGACTTACTTCCTGGCGGTGCTCGGGGACCATATGGGATGCCAGGGATTGAACCTGGGCTGTCATGGACCGACGGCGTGCAAGGCAAACGCCCTACCCACTGGGCTATCACTCTGGCCCCGATATTTTACTTTTTTGTCACCCCAAACCACCCCACACACATTCTCACGTGACTTTTCTTTCATTCTTTGAGTTCTTGAATTCATTCCTGCCTGAGAAACTTGCCAAACTTTCTCACCACATATAGGAATGCCCTTCCTGAAGAACATGCACGCTGCCTATCACACTGGACACTGGCTTCATTTCACATGTTATCTCTATGGAGAAAATTTCTCTCATTATTTCACCTAAAATAATTTATCACATAATCACTAGGAAATATCCTGCCTGGTTTCATTTCTGCTGAGCTCAGCAATATAAAAATATATTATTTATTATCTATTATTATTATTATTATATACTCTTTTTGCCTCTGAAATAATTCCTAGAAATCTATACTTGACTGCCTACACCAAGACTGTTACATACAAGGTGCTTATAGCTTTTTCTGAAATTAGAGGATTAATGAAGAAATGGAATCTTGTATTTAGCATCTTCTCTTTTCACTAATGATTCATTACTTAAGCATCTATGAAAGGTCAGAAAGATAGTACAGCAGGCAATGAATTTGTCTTGCATATGCCCAATCTGGTTTCAATCCTGGGCACCCCAAATGGTCCCATAAACACAGTCAGGAGTAATACATGAGCACTGCCAGGTGTGGCCTGCAACACAAACGAAACCAAACAAAATGACTTAATAGCTTAAAAGATCAGTTGTTCATATACAACTTTCCCCCAGGTTTAATGAAAGATATTGAAACCTGGAAAATACAATCTATACAACTTTTCATCTGTCATGGCTTCTCCTATAGAATTTGCAACAGTAAGTTGCTGAGTAAATAATTGCTTAAGGACTAAAAGGAAAGATTGAATAGAAGAGAAGGAAGAGACGAGTCTTTCATATGATAACAAGCTAAGCATCCAAAGTAATCAACTCTGGCTAATGGTATACCGAGTTCACCTTCTCATTTAAACAACCTCTAAGTTTAATTCTCTCAACCTGGTGTTCCTCATTTTTCATAAGTTTTAGCCTTTGCTAGAGAAAAAGAAAGAAGCACAACTTAAGCCCTCAGAAGCAGCCTGGTTCAAGAGTGAGAAACAGAGGTAAACGCTGGATATGATTTAAGACAGGTACTTCAGACTCAATAAATTTTCGCGGTCAGCATTAGAACTGCTTAATATTTCATAGAGCATTGCTTGCCTTGGGTGTGACATCTGGAAAATCTTCTAAATGTGTAAGATTTTCTTTTTTATTTGTTTTCCTTTGGCATCAGGAATGATTTTATCCACATTGTCTTTACTCTTTCCCTCTCTAATTACTCATCTGTCCCCATTATAAATATCTGTAATTTTCCTAATTGTGGTTTATATATAATTTGGTATCATTATCTCCTGACTTTTTGACATAATATATGAAGATTATAACACAAACACAAAAAAGAATTTCTTTATCTCAAGTGTATGTGTTAAGTCTGATGATTCACCATTCATTCACTCATTCATTCACTCTTTCATTCATTCATTTAATCACTCATTCATTCATTCAGTTAAATGTCAAACCAAATATGAATAAATTTTATATAAGCATGTATAAAATATATCTATGCCTCCTTCCATGAAATAAAAGTTATTAGAGATTTTAAAATGTTATATAAATACTTCTTTTACTAGATATTAATTTGTATAGAAAGAAGAACTTTTAGAAACTTTTTATATGTGATGCTTGAATTGCAAGTTCATTGCAAGTTCGAACATTACAGACATGCAGAATTTGGTAAAGTTTTCTTATATTGGTGCTGGAGCGTTAGTACAACAGGTACTTTTTCTTGTACATGGCTGGCCCAGATTCGATCCCCTGTCACATCATATGATCTCCCAAGCCCACCAGGAGTGATCCCTGAATGTGAATCCAGGAGTAAGTCTTGAGCACTGCTGAGTGCATCACGCTCCAAATATTAAATAAATGTTTTTCTTATATTTACATATTCTTTCAGTTTATGTCAATCTGACTTTTAAGCTTCATTTGTCAAGTTTGGTGGAATCAATTAGCATCTATGCTCTATTTGTTGAGTTTGTCCTCAGAGAGTCTGACAGTATTGTTAGTGCCAAAGTAGATTTTCCAGCTGGTAGGTTCTAGAGAAGGATTGAAGGATTTACATACTAAACTTGTAAGACC